>JANIVK010000075.1:0-35650 GCA_030555795.1 Entelexis sorbosivorans | reverse complement strand
AGTCAGCGGCTCACGCAGGGCTCGAAGGCCGACATTTTCGCCGCAAAGGTGGCGAACGCCGTGGACGAGCAGGACTCGAGCGGCAGCGACGAGACCTTCGTCTACGACACGACGCAGGCACCAGCGCCGCTGCAGCAGGGCGCACCGGGCGCCACCGCGAGTGGCGCGGCCAGCCTCGCCGGCGACTCTCTGCGCCGGCCGTACCGCCGCACGGGCTCGACGGCGTCCGTCCCGGGCGGCGCCCACACGCCGCACACGCCGCTCAATCAGTACGACAACGGCTATTTTGCGTCTTTGTCCTCGCAGCCCGGTTACGAGACGGAGGACTACTACATGGACGGCGCCGACGACGGCCAGGAGAGCTACGACGGCCAGGAGTCGCCCGCGCCGCAGTGGGTCGCGCCGTCGCAGGCGCCGCCGCCGCATGCCCATGCGCATATGCAGCACCAGTCGCCGCGCAGCTTCGTGGTGCCAAAGCAGTCGCTGGCCGGCCGCCAGCGGCTGCCGCCGTCTCCGTACATGAACAGCGCGCCGCCCATGCCGTCACAGGAGTCCAGCGCCGAGAGCTTTGGCGCGTACATCGAGCCCGAGCAGCTCGCGCCGAAGGAGGCGCGCTACCGCGACGCGCGCGACCTGAAGGGCCCGCGAACGCGGCCTTACTACGCGCGGCAGAACAGCCGCCCCGTAAGACATCCCAGCCGCTCGGCGTCCTACATCGACGACGAGCTCCCTCCCGTGAAGGACTCTAATAGTAGTATCCGCGCCAAGACGCTGTATCTACAACGCTGGCGCACGCCGGCCTACGGCGCGAACGCGGGCCTCGCGAACGAGTCGTCGACGGAGCCGCCGGACGAAGTCGACGAGCGCGCGTCCTTGCTCCGCGGAAGGCCGTCGCTCTACAACTACCACGCGCGAAGCACGAATGGCCGACGCCGGCTCGCGAACATGGGCTACCAGGCGGCGAGCCCGACCGGCGCCGCGCCGCGCTTCGACGGCGACCCCGAGCGCATGTCCGAGTTCTCGCGCGGCGAGGAGTCTGCGTTCGGCAAGTTCAACAGCCAGACGCCGCTCAGCATGAAGCTCGTCATCGGCTCCGTCACCATTCTAATCTGCCTCCTCTCGCTGGCGCTCGTCGTCGGCCTGCTCATTGCTGCGTCGCAGCCGCTCAAGGAGTTCTACGTGCTGTCGCTGTCGGACGCGTTCGTGAGCGACAAAGAGCTTGTGTTCTCCATGGTTCTGCATGCACGAAATCCCAGCATCTTCGCCACGTCGATCTCGGAGGGCGAGCTCGACATATTCGCGACCTCGAACTTTTTGGACACAGATATCGACGCACTGGCGCCCAGCGATAAGCCGCCCAGCGACAAGCCGAAGACGCGCACTGTGCTTCTGGGCACTGTGCGCAGCCTCGAGAGCCCCGTGACGTTCCATGGCGGCCTGTCGGGGTCCTGGCAGACGGCGCCCGTCAAGCTCGTGGACCCGCTGGCCAATAACACGCGGCAGTGGTCCAGCATTAGTGCGCACGAGTTCGACCTCACTGTTAAAGGGTTCCTCAGCTACAAGGTCCTCGGCAGTGAGTACCGCGAGACGGTGTCGAACTCGTACCACGTTACGGCCCCCGGTTTCATAGACCAGATCCACCCGCTGCTGTAGATGCGTCGCCACGAAACCAACTAAAACAAAAGGCTAGGGGCGATCGCGGCCGCGCGCAGCACATGGCGCGATACGTTGCCCCGGAGAGGCGCTTGCATTGAGGATATCCTTCTTAACCCACTATTTATTATTTAACGCGTGTACGATTTGACCTCCGCGCGTGCAGCAGACGGCGACTCCGGGTTCGGGAGCGCTTGGAGCCCTTGGAGCCCTTGGAGCCCTTGGCCCTGGAGCCCTTGGAGCGCTCGGAGATGTTGGCCAACTAGCGCTTGTTTCCCGTTTAGGCAGTCGGCCGTGCCGACGCGACCCCCAGCAGGGTAGGAGCGCGGACCAGCGTTTGCCCCCAGCGGTAGAAATACGAGGCATTTTGCACAACTCGCTCGTGGACCAGACCAATGACCGTCTACGGCTTTCGGCACCTCTCGCGGCTCCGCGAGAGCAATGCTCGAATCCACCGCCTCTCGGCGGACGTGGACTCGTACGAACGGAACAAGCTCTATCTGAAGGAGCTCGAGGACGAGTACTGCGAGCTGCAGCGCCAGCTCGCCGACGTGACGGAGCGCTGGAACAGCGAGTACGTGCCGGCCATGGAGAAGCGGCAGCTGCTGCTGCGCGAGCTGGACTTCGCACGCAACCACCCCGAGCTCTACTACGCGAACATTTGCGACGCATTGCGCGGAGCGCATGTCGACGTGCTGCGGCGCCGCATAGCCGAGCTGGCGCAGCCCGAGCTGCAGGACGTCTCCTGCCGAGCGTCAACGGCCGAGGAGCTCGCGAAGGAGAATAGTGCCAACGTGAGGGTCGCCTCGCTGAAGACGAATCGCGGCAGCGAGGACGCGCAGGGCCTGCAAGAGGAGAGCGACTTCGCAACGTCGCGGTCGTCCACGCGCCCAAAGCACTACCGCTCGTGGAACCTGTCAGACACAAGCAAGCGCGTGGACGAGCTCGAGTCCGTGCGCACGCAAATCAAGGGCGAGATGGGCGCCATTGGCGCGCAGACGTGTGCGTTGACGGTGAAGCTGCGCAAGGCCGAGAACGAAATTGCTTCACTGCGCAATGCCATGAGCCTGCCGCACGAGCATCTTTACATGGAGCTAAAGCGCGAGCTCGCAGAGTACAAAATAGAGGCCATTCGGCGGCTGCTGCGCGCGCGCGCCGAGTGCAAGCAGCCCGAGTCGCCGCGCCTCGCGTCGCAGGTCACGACGAGCTCGTCGAACGCGCCGTCGCTGGCCTATTCGATTGGAACAATTTCAACCGACATCAGCTCCATCGGCATGGAGTTTCTGAAGGCGACGCAGAACAGCCTGTGCGACATTGAGGCGAAGTTCCTCTGACTGCACCGGCCCGGCCCTCGGCGTAGGGTTATGCATGCATGTGCTGCGCTAGCATGCACGGAGTCAGCGACCGGCAGATCGATATGATTATCTGATTACGCGCCCGGCCGCCACAGGCGCCCGCAGCGCCAGTATTGCGCCATTTAGTCGTTGCATGCTCTAAGCAGATACGGGGTGGAGCACGTCAGCGGCGTTCCATCCCCGCAATTCGACGCGTAGAAACGACGAAATACATCCGAAACTAGTGCCACGCGCCGTTGGCGCATGTGCGCAGCGCCGTAGGGGGGCAGCCTCTAAACGCATGCGGAACCCGAGCATTTCGACGCTTTTGCCGCACGCCACAATGGCCCGACGGCCTCCGTGTTGACGGCCGCGTTAGTCTTAACCGCCGTTATCGACTGAATCGCGCGGCAGCCTGGCTGAACCCCCTTGGTCTGCGGAAGTGAGGTCTAGACCGTCCACGTGGTCAGGTGCCACACGCGGGCCACGATTCTTCGCGAAGCAGGGATTTGCCGAGCGGGTACTTCACTCCGCATTACCTTGCATATTAGTAACCGGCCGCTATCTGCAACTATAAATACAAGCTGTGCGCGGAGGGGCCGAGCTAACCACCGAAAGTTAGTTTCAGCCAGTACCCAAAATGCCCGCAGCAGTGATTGGCAAGCCCGCCCCTACGTTCAAGAAGCAGGCCGTCGTCGACGGCATCTTCGAGGAGGTGTCTCTCGAGCAGTACCGCGGTAAGTGGGTCGTCCTCGCGTTCGTGCCGATGGCGTTCACGTTCGTGTGCCCGACGGAGATCATCTCGTACCACAAGAAGCTCGATGAGTTCAAGCAGCGTGGCGCTGTTGTGCTCTACGCGTCGACGGACTCCGAGTTCGCGCTGAACGCGTGGAACAACCAGCCCACGAGCGAGGGCGGCCTCGGCGACGTGAAGGTCCCGCTCGTGTCCGACGCGAACCACACGCTCTCGCGCGACTACGGCGTGCTCATCGAGGACGCCGGCATTGCGCTGCGCGGCACGTTCATCATCGACCCGCAGGGAATCCTGCAGCAGGTGACGATCAACAACGCCTCGGTCGGCCGCAACGTCGATGAGACGCTGCGCCTGCTCGACGCGTTCCAGTTCACGGCTGAGCACGGTGAGGTGTGCCCGGCCGACTGGAAGAAGGGCGACGAGACGATTGACACGAAGAACGCCAGCAAGTACTTCTCGAAGCACTAAACTGGGTAGAGCCTATAAAACGATATATGCATTAAGAAACACCTTCATATAATATAGACTTGCGAACTGAGAACGGAGAACGGCTGTATGCGAGCGGCTGTATGTTGACTGGGACATGCGCGGCACTGCTCGTTTGGCTTCGTGCGGCACTGCTCGTTTGGCTTCGTGAATGCGCGCATATGCGCAGTTAACCCGTTGGCTATCGCGAGGCCGTCTGCATAATGCGCCGGCCTCGTTGGTCGTATCCGTCTTTTGATAGTGCGCTAGCGCGCTCTGTGGGTTAGCAAGGGGTCTGTGCCGAATCTATTCACCTCGTATTAGAAGCAGACTCAGAGCTCAGAGTGAGGGCAAATTGTTTAGTCGATGGTGGATCCAGTTTCAGACCTGAATGGAATCTAATGGCTATATCGCGTCATTTATACTTCTGTGCCAAGCCCACAAATTGGGCGCTCATTTTTAAAATACAGGTTGGAGGAGCGTATGTTCGCTAATTGGCTCGCACAGCCGTCCGACACAAAACGTTTAACCACAGCCACTCTGTTCGCCACGAAGTTAGTCAAACGAGAAAATAACAAGTGTATTGCACCCTAGCGTACCGCATATATAGTCTCGAAAAGCGTCTTTACAGAGTCTTTACTCGCGCCAGGGCCTTTCTAGTTCGGGAAGTCGAGTACACGTGACGCGGGCCGTTAAGGTGATGTGGAAGACGAGAAGAGTAGCAGGCGAGGTTAGGGCCGCGACCGGTGGGTCTCTCACTACGTTTACCTCATTTGGGTGCGACGCCAGGGCTACCTTTCGAGCCAGCACCATTGCACTAGAGGGGCAATGTATGCACCGTAGCACAAGTATATCTATAATAGTACGAGCATATCCACGCGCAACTACATTGGACGCAACTGCATTGGACGCAACTGCATTGTACAGAGTATTCCTCACAGTAATCCCTCACATTACTGGAGGCATAACTTTAGACAGTGAGTGCCGATAATCTAACAGGCTAGCCATCATTGGTAGGTGTTAACACGCAACTTGGTTAGGCTCTTATCCTGTGTACTTTTCTGACACCTACATGAACGTGTATGTTTATATGTTGGCTGCTCCCCATTGTCCAAGGAATCCGTGATAGTTTAATGGTTAGAATTTCCGCCTGTCATTACGCAGTAGTAACAGGCCGCGGGAGATCGGAGTTCGATTCTCCGTCACGGAGATTTCTTTTTGCATTTTTTTTTCTTCTTTGGTTTGTGTTTAATTCCTTCTTTGGCTAGCGTTTCATTCTTTTTCTGTCTAACGCCGAAGCTCTGGCACTCTATAAACACACTTTGCACGCTTCTGCGGTGCTTCACGTCATGCCTGTAGGTCAGGGTAACAATGCCCACCCGCGGTTCAGTCCGTTGGCCAAGAAATCCGTGATAGTTTAATGGTTAGAATTTCCGCCTGTCATTACGCAGTAGTAACAGGCCGCGGGAGATCGGAGTTCGATTCTCCGTCACGGAGATTTTCTTTTTGTATTTCGTTTTTCGCTGCTCAAGTTCGACACTCCCCTCTTGCTTACGCCAAACCCCCATTATTCGGCAAACAGGTCAGAGAACTCTCGTGTCTATTTCTTTTTTTTTTTTGCCCGCGTCTGCGATCCTTCACGCAATGCTTGTCAGATCAGGGTAACAACAATACTCACCCGCGTTTCGGTCCTCCGGCATACTCAGCAGCGCCAACTCGCCTATGTTGCCTATTTTTATATATCCACCACATGCCAAAAAGATTTAATTGTAAGAGTCTATGTAGCCTTGAGAGATCCCGACGTTAATTCGCTATGATCGCGTCCGCAAGCGTATGGTGGCCCGCAGGCGGTTCGCGAGAGTCTTACTAAACGAGTGTTGATCTGACAGCATCGATCTGATCAGACGACATGGCAGTCGATTTAGCCGCCGCAGGCAGCACTGCTGAGCCAGGAGACGCGGCAACTCCCGGCAAGGACTGGGAGCAAAGCCATTACTGGCAGCAGCAATACCAGCTCGCGCGTATATCGCGCGAAAACACAATCCCGCACGCCTACGCGCGCAGCGCCGCCGTGGCCTCAAAGGGCGTGCAGCCGCCGCTGCCGACGACGGCGGACCTTGCATTCCAGCTTGCGCGCGACGACGCGAACAGTGCGCTGCCCGCGGGCGGCGCGCTCACGCCGGGGAAGCGCAGTGGCACGACATTTCTCGAGAAGCGGGAGAAGCGCGAGGAGGAGAAGCAGCGGCACATCAACGAGGACTTGCACCACCAATTCTGGACGGCACTCGACTGCAGCGGGCAGGGCCTCCTCACGATCAACCCGCGCATTGTGAACTACGACTTTTTGCAGAAGCTGTACCTGAACCACAACAATTTGCGGACGGTGCCGGCGTGCGTCACGCAGCTCACGCAGCTGCGCATCCTCGACCTGAGCATGAACCAGCTCGAGGAGCTGACGCCCGAGATCGGGCTCATGCTGAACCTGCGCGTGCTGCTGCTCTTCGACAACCACATCCGCAACCTGCCCTACGAGCTCGGCTCGCTCTTCCAGCTGCAGATGCTTGGCATCGAGGGCAACCCCTGGATTGAGACGGACCTTGAGGGCCGCAACGTGTTTGCCGAGCTTGGCACGCGCGGCCTCGTCGAGAGCCTGCGCGACCGCGCGCCCGTGGGCAGCCCGCCCGCGCCGCGCGAGTGGATCCAGCTCAACAGCGTCGTGAACGAGTCGGCCACGCTGTCTGTGTTCAGCTACAACACGCTGTGCGACCAGTACGCGACGCCGCAGCTGTATGGGTACACGCCGTCGTGGGCGCTGGCCTGGAGCTACCGCAGCCAGCTGCTGCTCGAGGAGGTTATGGCCAGCGACGCAGACCTCATCTGCCTGCAGGAGGTGAATACGGCGGCGCTGGAGGAGCTGTGGGTGCCCGTGCTCGTGCCGCGCGGGTACAAGCTGCTTTTCTACCCGAAGACACGCGCACGCACGATGTCCAAGCCGTCAGAGGCGCGCCTCGTCGACGGCTGCGCCACGTTCTACAAGAAGGACAAGCTGAAGCTCGTTGAGCGGTATCCTGTCGAGTTCAACTCGAAGGCGCTGCTGAAGGACGACCTCAAGAAGTCGACGGACATCTTCAACCGCGTCATGACGCGAGACAACGTGGCCATTATCGGCGTGTTCGAGCTCGCGTCCACGGGCCAACAGTTTATTTCGGCCAACACACATCTGCACTGGGACCCTGCGTTCCGCGACGTGAAGCTCGTGCAGACGGCGCTGCTCATCGAGGAGACGGAGCGCATGGCCCGCAAGTATGCGCGCCTCTGCACTGGCGGTGACCTGAAGAAGATTCCCGTGCTCATTGCCGGCGACTTCAACTCGTCGGCCGACTCGGGGGTAGTACAACTCTTTAATCAGAGCAGCGTGCCGGCGGACCATGAAGACATGGCGGGCCATTCTTACGGACATTTCACCGAGCACGGCATCAAGCACAACCTGCCCCTGAAGAGCGCATACCCGGACGACATGCAGGTGCCCTTCACGAACTACACGCCGGACTTTGTCGAGGTAATTGACTACATTGTGTACTCGACGCCAACACTGAAGGTGAACTCGCTGCTTGGCAAGGTCGACCCTGAGTACGCCGCCAAGTACGTCGGCTTCCCGAACGCGCACCACCCTAGCGATCACATTCCGATTGCCGTGAATTTTGAATTCACATAATCGAGCTTCGCCTCGAATGTATTTATATACAAGAACCAGAACCTAACTACGCACTTGTGTGGAGCCTCACGCGGCAGTGCGCGCAGCGTGCGGCCGCGCAGTAGCCGAGTATCGGCTGGTGCAGGCGCAGGGCTGCCGAGCAAGGGCAGGGTCACGTGCACACGACCTGGGGATGATCATGCTGAGTATATAGTGATGCGAACGCGCGTGCGCCTTGAAGTGACGTGAGCACGCGAGAACAGAAACAAAAAACCACTGCAAATTCACAGACTGCGGGCGAGTTCGAGATAGTGTTCGTTTTTTTTTTTTTTTTTAGTACATATGTGTGATCTTCCGGGCTCTGTGCGTTAAGCCGGCAAAAGCCGTACGACTCACCATAGCTTATTTAAACTAGCGGCCAAGCGGCCGCCGCAGCCGATTTTCCGGTCTTCCGCTGCTAGGACCCTGCAATGCAGCACCACACTAAATGCCCGCAGGCGATGGCGCCCGGCGCTGCGTTTCATTATCGTGTCGTATATACATAGGCCCCTAAACCGTCACCCGTGCTTGTGAATGTGGCCAAGCACACTGTGTGCCAAGACCTCGCGAATGCCCCATTTACAACGATTCCCCCATCCATGCAATCGCGCTTATCAGTTGCGTGCGTGGCTTGTTGAGATTCGCGCCTGGGCCGTTGGGACCGCCCGGCGGCCGCCACACCCGACGTTGAGCCGGTCACCTGAGCGCGCGCACACTCAACAGCCCGTATCTGGCGGTAAGTACTACAAGTCATAAGCTGGGCGCGATTTATTTTGGCGCACGTAGCCGGCAACATTTCATGCAGGGAGCACAGATGGAGTACGACCCGCATGTTCAGAATGATATGATGCGGTTCCTGGACGTCGAAGACGACAACATGGACGACAACCTGGGCGACCTTGACCTCAGCGAGGACGGCGCCAGCAGCGTCGCGTCGTCCACGGAGGTCTCGTTCGACGCGCTCGATTTCAGCGGCGCGGACTCGGTGCACGTTCCCGGCATGGAGGACTATAACTGGGCCGGCCCCGCGCAGGACCTACAGTCGCCAAGCTCGAATGTCGCGCCCGCAAGCGTGGGTATGGCGCCCGGGCCAGTGGCGTTTGAAACGTCGCCGTCACCGGCGCCGAGCGTGCCCAGCGACGTCACAAAGCACATGCAGGACCTCATGGCACGACTACATTTTGGGGCCACGGCCGAGGCGCGCTCGCTCGTGCTGCCCGAGCGCGAGGACTTTGGCGACGCGGCCGAAACAAACTACGAGTACCGCATCACGGTGGACGACTTTCCCGCGCGCTCGCGCGTCGAGACGCAGATCAAGTGCAGGCTCACGCTGTCGCACGCGCGCACGGGCGAGCCTGTTGCCGACCACTTGCTGCACCTGCCGGCCGACACCATAGCGCGCCCGCGCTTCCAGCTCATAAACGAGTCGCAGCTGCGCCAGGACGCGGCGCTGGCCGGCTCCATGCTGTGGCTGTCTGTGGACGCTGTGAACCAGGACGTGCCGGAGGAGCGTGTGCTCATGTGCTCGAAGTGTCTTTCGCGCGAGCGCAAGCGCGCGTTCCGCAAAAAGGCCATGGACCCGCACGAAGAGACGTACTGGAGCGAGGAGCAGGCGCGGCGCATCATAATCTTCAACTGCAAGGAGGTCGTCCCAATAGACAACGACGGCCAGGTCGAGCTGCCGCTGCGCATCGCGTGCTACTGCCGGCACCACGCCGCGAAGAACGGCTACCGGCTCGTGTTTGTGTTGCGCGACTCAGAGGGCCGCATTATGGGCCGCACCGTCTCGACAAAGGTGTTCATCACGGACAACCACAAAGAGCAGCGCAAGGCGGCGGGCCTTGCGCGCGCGTCCGCGCACTCGGCCTCGCAGACTTCGCTAACCTCGGCGTCGGCATCGGCGTCAGCGTCAGCGTCGGCGTCGGCAACGTCGTCGAGCGTCGAGTCGTCTTCCGAATTATACCCCGTGGCGCGCGCCATGCGCCGCCAGTCGAGCAGCTCGAGCCTCAATACGGCGGCGCACCCGTACATGCGCCCGCACTCGCGGCAGCCCTCGCAGACGTCGTTCCAGCAGTTCCCAAGCACGAACCTGCAGATGCAGCTGAAGCAGTCTAAGTACGCGCCGTCGTGGATCTCGGAAGCGGCCGGTGCGACCGACGCGCTCGCGCGCGCGGGGCCGTCCCCGGGACAGCCGCAAGGGCCGCCGCCGGCCACCGTGTTCCGCGCCATTCCGCCGTCGGGCAGCGTGCGCGGCGGCGTGGAAGTAACGCTGCTCGGCCAGAACTTCCGCCCGAACCTCGTGGCCATGTTTGGCGAGTCGCCGGCCGTGTCCACGCAGTGCTGGTCGGACAGCACGATCATTGCGCATCTGCCGCCGTCGAACCAGACGGGGCCAGTGCCTGTCACATTCCAGGGCCAGGACCTGGGTCCTGGGGATGCGCCAACGACGATGTTCACGTACGTGAACGATGGCGAGGACAAGCTCAAGGAGATTGCCCTGCAAATGATTGGGTACAAGATGACCGGCAAGATTGAGGATGCTGGCGACATTGCGCAGCGCATAATTGTGAAAGACGAGGGCGGCGGCAGCGGCGGCAACGGCGGCAATGGCAACGGCGGCAGCGGCGGCGGCGGCGATGGCGGCAGTGCTGGCGCTGGCGCGAACGTCAGCGGCGCCGCTGCGCAGACGAGTGTTGGCGGTGTTAGCAATGCGGCCGCGCAGATCAACACGCAGTCGGCCGAGCAGTTCGCACTATGGGTGCTGCGCAACATCGGCAAGATTGCGCCCGAGCGGTTTGCGAACGTGAACCTGCGCAACACGGAGGGCCAGAGCATGATGCATCTTGCGTCCATGCTCGGCTACGCGTCTGTCGTGCGCGCCCTCATTGCGCGGGGCGGGTACGTGGACATTCAGGACGTGAGCGGGCTGACGCCGCTGCACTTCGCTGTGCTGTTCGGCAACCGCAACATCACGCGCGTGCTGCTTCAGGCGGACGCGGACCCATTCCACCGCACCCTGAGCGGCCAGACGGCGCTCGACATTGCCGACCCGACGGTATCGGACCTGCTGCCGAAGGACCAGCGCTCGTGGTACCACGAGCTTAATCGCCGCGGGTCGTCATCGTCGCTCGCGTCGCTCGTGCTCGAGTGGAATCGCGACGAGGGCGTGGCCGACGACGCCGAGGCGTGGTCCGGCCTCAGCCGCAGCGCCAGCCGCGCGCACATGGGCCTGCCGTCGCCCGAGTCGACGGATATGGAAGGAGCTATCGACGACTCGCTGGCCGACGACGAGAGCGACGACGAGGCGGGCGTGACGGAGCGCTTGCCGAGCCCGCCCTCGTACTCGAAGCTGTTCCCCGCGCCCGTGCGGCAGCGCGGTGACGCGCGGCGGCCGAGCCACAAGGGCCGCCGTGCGTTTGTGGAGCGGCGTGGCGCGCGTCGCATGCCCGTTATCGACATCGAGGTGTCGTCGTCGGAGCAGTCGTCGGACGAGCAGGAGGAGCACGAGCGCGGGCTCTATGAGGAGACGCCCGAGACGGAGGCCGGCTCCGACGACGTGCTGCTCGGCGTCGGCGCCGGCGCCGGCGCCGGCGCCGCGAAGCGCGCGGCCGCACCGAAGTCGCGCCTGCGGTCGAAGAGCGTGCTTGAGATCTACAACGACAAGATGCTCTTCACGTTCTGGCTGCCGCTGTGGGTGATCACGCTGGCCAGCATCGTGGCCATCTACGTGGCGCAGAAGAGCGGCTCGAGCAGCGACCCGTTTGCGACGCGCATTGCCGACTTCGCGTCGCGCTGCACGACGGCGACGATGAACCGCATTTTGCCCATGGCGCAGCGCATGCAGCAGCCGCCGCCGCCGCCGTGCTGAGGCGCTGAGGCGCCGAGGCGCCGGCAGGCGCCGGCGTGCTTTGCCCGCGGTTGCGGTGTGCCGTGCCGCGCGCTTAGAGTGTACAGTAGAATCGCATAATTATTTAATACCTCTATCACTTATTTATCCGGCACGAGCCACTTCGAGTACACGGCGGCGCTGGCCAGCGTGCACACGCTGAACACGTAGAACACAGACGGCCCGAGCCACTGCTGCAGGGCCGGGAAGAACGCGAGCACGGCGAACGTCGACAGCCAGCTCGACACGGTGCCGAGCGACTGCGCGGCGCCCACGGCCTCGCGCGGCGTGATTTCACTCACGTAGAGGAACGGGATGGGCCCGATGCCGAGGGCGAACGCGGCGATTGTGGCGAACGCGGCCAGCGTCGAGAAGCCGGCCAGGCCGCGCACCAGGCCGAACGCGAGCGTGGCCGTGAACGCGCCCATGCAGCCCAGCGACACGAGCAGCAGCTGCTTGCGGCCGAAGCGGTCGATGACGGCGGCGCCGACGCCCGTCATGGCGAAGTTCAGGAACGAGAGCAGGAAGTTGATGAGGGTTGCGCGCTCGGGCATGGCGTCGGCCAGGATGCGCACGCCGTACTGCGTGATCGCGTTGATGCCCGTGAGCTGCTGCACGCTGAAGATGGACACCGTCGTCACGAGCGCGTAGCGGTAGCGCGGCGCGGTGAGGAACATGACGGAGCCGGCCAGCGGCGCCTCCTCGGACTCGGGCTCGGCCGCGTAGCCGTGGCCGGACGAGACGCTCGGCACAAGGAGCACGACGGCTACGAGCGTTGCCGCCGCGACGCCGAGGTTCATCCACATGATGCTGCGCCAGTGGTGCTCGGCCCACACGAGCCCAAGCACCTGCGCGACGACAATGCCCAGGTTGATGGCGAACTGCGTGATCGTGCCGAACACGCCGCGCAGGTGCGGCGGCGCGACCTCGCTCACGTAGATGGGCGACGCGACAATGGCGCCGCCGGCGGCCACGCCGCCGACAAACCGCCCGACGCACAGGTGCGCCACGGACGTCGCCGACGCAACGAGCAGCGCGCCGAACGTGAACACGGTGGCGCACAAAATCATGACGTGCCGCAGGCCGTGCCGGTTCACAAGCCCGCCGGCCACGGCGCTGCCGGCAAGCCCGCCAATCGCGTAGATGCTGCTCGGCAGCGCCGGCGACCACCCCGGAATGCAGTCCTGGCCGGGCTCCTCGACGCCGCGGCAGCCCATGTAGTCCATGGGCGCATTCAGAATGGCGATGTTCACGCCATACTGCAGCGGCAGCAGCGACGCAACGAGGATGCGCGCGAGCACGGCCAGCATGGTGGATGTGAAACTTGATTAGGAAGCGGGCTGTGGGGAACCCACGCGCACCGGGGCGGGCATGCGCGCGGGCATGCGCGCGGGCATGCGCGAGCGCGCGCATACGAGCTGCGTCTGCCCCAGTTGCGGCGGCGGCTATATGAATTACAGAAACAGGGCGGCTAGTAAAACAGCGTACGTAGCGTAATAAAATGCTAGTGCGGGCGGTGCGGCCGACGCCGTCACGGCTTCGCGTCCTGCGACGCGGGCGTTGGCGGCGAGAAGAGCGCGTCCTGGCCGTTGTCGGGCGACGCCGACGCCAAGCTGCGCCGTACGTCCGCATTCAGGTTCGCGTTCGCGTTCGCGACAGCGTTCGCGACAGCAATTGCGTCGTCGCTGCTCATGCCTGCCCACGACTCGCAGTTGAACTCGACGCCGTGGTGCTCCTTGAACGACTTGAACAGGCCGCACGCGGGCGGCACGCGCGGCGCCTCGCACAGCGCGGCAAGGGACGTATCGGCGGGCGGCAGCGCTGCGCGCGCCGCGAGCTGCGCCTTGTCGCAGAAGTAGCGCCGCGCCGCGCGCGCGAACTCGCAGTACGCCGGCACCGTCTCGAACACGTCCGTCGGGCTCGCGAGCTCGCTGCGCAGCGCCTGGATGCTGCGCTCGAGCTCGGCGTTGCTTGCCTTGAAGTGCTCGAGCATGACGCCGAGCCGCGCCATGTCCTGCGTCTCGCGCATGCGCAGCTTCAGCGCGGCGAGCTCGCGGGCCGCGCTTGCGCGCCGCAGGCGTGGCACAAAGTAGTGGCGCCGCGTGTACGTGCGCACAGCGTGCAGCCCCGCGTCCACGGCGCAGTACCACTTGTGCTTCTGTGCCGCCGGGCGCGCCACAATCGGCTCGAACGGCGGCGGCACGGGCCAGTGCTGCACATCGCCGGCCGGCGCCTCGCGGCTCAGGTCCTCGTACATGGACGCAAAGAACGTGCGCGGCGCCGCACCGAACTGCTCGTCGAACGCGGCGAGCTGCCGCTCGAGCGCGGCCACCATTTCCTCCCTCACTTCTTTTAGCGCAATTTGTTGCTGCACGAGGTCGCGGAAGCGCGCGTCCTCGCGGTCCAGCTCGAGCCGCATGTACACGAGCGCGTTCAGCTCGTGGATGCAGTTGTGTATTTCGGCATTGAGGGCCGTCAGCGACAGCAGCGCAGCGTCGGCGTCGGCGCTCATGAGTCGGCAATCCGCAGAACGAAGCCCGGCCTCCGCGCGCGCGCATGCGCACTCGTGGCAAGTGTGCCCCCCCGGCCCGCGCAGGCCGGGCTAGGGTCGTCCCACTCGAGTAACGCGCGCCTCTAAATCACCGTTCTTGAATTGGCGCGCGCGAGAGGCAGCGCTGTCGATTGCCTATTTCGGCCCGCCGCGCTTCGGCGGCCGCGGGCGCTGGAATTTCGGCTTCGACTGGCCCGGCAGCGTGTTCGACGCGTCGGGCGCCGCCGCGGCGGCGGGCTGCAGCTCGGCCTGCAGCGCCGCGAGCGTAAGATCCGTCTCGGGATCGAACGTCTCGATGACAGCATCCACCGGGAACACGCCTTTAATGTAGCTGAGGAACGAGATGCGCGTGCTTGCGTACAGCATGCGCTGCTTGATCGACGCCGTGCGCGGCAGCACAAACGCAAACGCGTGCTTGCCCTCGAGGTTCAGCACGGCATAGCGCGGCTCCGCGACGTCGCGTAACGCCGCTGCGAGCTTGGCCACGGGCAGCGTCTCGACAAGCTCAATGCTCTCCGTGTCGTCGCTCGTGGCGACGGCGAAGACGACAGCGTGCTCGCGCTCCTTCAGGCCCTCGAGCTCCGTCTTCGCGTCGGGCCGCAGGTTCGCGTCAATGCCCAAAGTCGACTGGCCAGCCACGGACCGGCCCGTCGTGCCGTGCGCCTGCTCGAGCTCCGTCGCCGTGCGCAGGCTCTGCTCCTCCTCCGTGAGCGGCGCCGGCGCGTCCTCGTGTGCCTTGTGCGCGGCAAGGCCCTCGTGGCCGACCTCGCTTAGGTCTGTCCAGAAGATCGACGTGCGGAACACGGACGAACCGCCAAGCTGGCGGTGGATCGTCGCGTGGCTGGATGCGTACTTCATCTTCGAGCTCAGCGGCGCCGTCTCAGGCATGAACTGCACAAACGCAAACCCGTCCGCATCGGGCAGCCGCAGCACGATGTACTTCGCCGAGCTCTCGCCGAGCCGTTCGCGCAGCGCCTCGAAGCCGTCTGCGCCGGGCACGCGGTGCTCGAGCGTGACGTGCTCCTTTGCGTGGTCAATGGCGAGAATTGCGGCGGCGTCGCCGCTGTCGACGAAGCCCGGAAACTCGGCAGCGAGCTCGTCGCTCACGGAAATCCCCGACTGGTTGGACATGCTCCGCGCGCTGGCTCGCAGGGTGCCGGTATGGGGGGCCTTAGTCGTGTCAGGCGACGCAAGCTTGTTTATGAGGTAAGGCGCGGGTTAGGTGACCAGCGGGATGAAGCACGGTAACCCCCCACCACGACAGTCCTCAGCTCGCGCGCATAGCGCGGTTAATAGTTGCTTAATTTCGGGGTAAAGGCGTTCCGCCTTCTTAGTGCTACGGCTCCATACTTTCTAAAAATTTACAGACTGTAGCCATATTCGCTGCGGGCTGGCGGTGCCACGCCACGCAGGGCTAAAACCTGCTTCAGCAAGGCGCCACAACGCGCGCCAACAGCCGTATTTAACTCGTATCAGAAGCTCTTGACAACATTGGCCTTCTTGCAGCGCCGTGGCGCTGCGCGAAGGCGGCGCGCGCGCGGGCTGCCGCGGCGCGGGGCGGCAGACCAATGGGATCCACCACATATCGCTTACGCAACCCAGCCCACAAATAGGTCTCTCCCACTCTTTTCACGGACTTGGTAGCGAGACGGTGAAGATGCTGCGCAACCTGAGGCCACTGGCGAACGTGCACAAGACGGCGCGGATCACGGCGCGGTTCCAGAGCAGCTATCCTGTGGGCTCCGCGCAGGGTGTGCCGCCGGAGGGCTTCCGCGTGAAGCCGCCGAAGTCGTGGGACGACCCGAGCGGCGAGAGCGCGCTGTCGAAGGCGACGAAGTGGTTTTTGCTGGCGGAGATGCTGCGCGGCATGTACACGGCGTTCGAGCAGAGCTTCCGCGCGCCGTACACGATGTACTTCCCCTACGAGCGCGGCCCGATCAGCCCGCGCTTCCGCGGCGAGCACGCGCTGCGCCGCTACCCGACCGGCGAGGAGCGCTGCATTGCGTGCAAGCTGTGCGAGGCCGTCTGCCCGGCGCAGGCGATCACGATCGAGGCCGAGGAGCGCGTGGACGGCTCGCGCCGCACCGTGAAGTACGATATCGACATGACAAAGTGCATCTACTGCGGGTACTGCCAGGAGTCGTGCCCCGTGGACGCGATTGTGGAGACGCCGAACGTGGACTACTCCACCATAGACCGCGAGGAGCTGCTGTACAACAAGGAGAAGCTGCTGGCCAACGGCGACAAGTGGGAGCAGGAGATCCAGTACAACCTTGATGCGGACGCGAACTACCGCTGAAAAAATCAAAACAAACATAGATGTAAAGTAAAAACGAAACACTAATAGCATGGACTCACGATTGGCCGCAGAGCCGGTTCGGCGCCGGCGCGGCGTATGCGCGTGCTGTCCCCGGCCGTGCTGCCGGCGCGCATTTACGTGTGAGCGCGTTATGGGGACAGCGTGTCGGCGCAGAGGCGCAGTCCTGCCCACGTCGGGAGCGCGCAACAAGAGTATAGGACGGCAGCACACAATGTGCGTTCCCCTGCTCACGGTTCCAGGCTGCGCTGTCCTAAATGAAGTCATACTCTAAGTTATGCAAAGTAAAATGCTAATAAAGAGGCAATTAACAAACTACGTCGTCTACAATAGTTGCCATGCTACTTTTACTTCTTTTTCTACTCTACTGCGAGGCGCACTGCACACCCTCGCGCGGGCCCATGTCGTCGTCGTCTTCCATCTCGTCCTGCGGGTCCGGAATGGCCGTGGGCTCCATGTCGATCATCTCGACCTCCTCGGCAGCGTCCGTGTGCACGCTGAGCTTGCGCGGCGGCGGCAGCACGCTGCGCAGTGCCTGCAGCTGCTCGGGGCCGGCGAAGCCCGACTGCGGGAACTCGATGTCGAAGACAACAATCATGTTGCCGTACGAATGCAGGCGCTGCACGGGCATGCCCTTCTCCGGCAGGTACTTCACCTGGCCCGGCGAAATAACTTCGCCCTCCTTCAGCGTCATATGATACCACTCGCCGTCGAGCTGCTGCACCTCGAACTGCCCGCCGCACAGCGCCGTCACGAGATCGATCTTGACGTGCGTGAGCAGGTCGTTGCCGCGGCGCTCGAAGCGCGCATGCGGCTGCTCCTCCACCATAAATACAACATCGCCGGGCAGCACGTTCGGGCCACTGTCGCCCTCGCCCTCGAACACAATGCGCTGGCCGTTCTTCATGCCCTTGTCGATGTGCAGCTCCAGAATCTTGGACTCCTGCACCGTCTTCTTGCCCTTGCACTCCTTGCACTTGTCCTTCTCGTTGATGATCTCGCCAGCGCCGTTGCACTCGGGGCACACCGTCTGGTACTGCTGGATCATGGGGCCCATCTGGCGGGCAACAATCTTAACACCAGCACCGCGGCAGCCCGTGCACGTCTTCACGGCGCCCTCCTTGCCGCCGCGCCCGTTGCACGCGGGGCACTTCACCGTCTTCTTCAGCGCCATCTTCGACGACTTGCCGTTGTACAGATCCTCAAGCGTCGCCTTCACGACATGCACGATGTCGCGCGAGCGCTGCGGTCCACGCGGACGGCGCGGGCCGCCGCCGCCGAACATGCCGCCACCGAAGAACTGCGCAAACAGGTCGTCGGCGCCGCCGCCGGCACCGCCGCCGCTCAGACCCTCAAGGCCGAACTGGTCGTATGTGCTTCGCTTCTCCTCGTCAATCAAAATTTCATATGCGCCAGTCAGCTCCTTGAACTTCTCGGCCGCCTCCTGGTTGCCCGGGTTCTTGTCCGGGTGGTGCTTCAGCGCCAGCTTACGATACGCCTTCTTGATCTCGCTGCCGGTCGCCGTCACGCTCACGCCCAGCAGCTCGTATAGTTGTGTTTCTGCCACCATCTTATTCTAAAAAATGCGTCGCCAAATGGAGGTCTCCTAGAACTGCGTTCCTGATGCTTGCCAAAAGTTTGGGTGCTGCTGATAGAATTTCTATTTCACCCTACGGCTCAACCCTAGGCCAACGGGAGAAAAAAATCCCCCGGGAAGTTTATATCAGTGACGTCGGTGGCACACCTTACCCTTTCTATCGCTGCACATTCGCGCTTTAAGCTTTTTCCAGAACGTTCGGCGTGCTCCCAGCCCATTCTGCGCCGTCGTTTACGTCAGCACAACCATGTAATTACATAACATGCACAACGATAACGCTCATGTGGAGACGCGCTGCCGAGCGTCGTGCGTCAGATGGTGGACTAAATAAATCGTGCATGAGAAAAGAAATCCTTCAGCGCGCGCACGCACGCACATGCGAAGCAGGCGCATGCCTAAAGCCGTGTTAGAGTCTGAAGCCGCTATTCAGATCGTAGGGGCCATACTTATGGTTTATTAAAGCCATGAGCATGGCCACAAGACACAGCGTTTGCGAACTCGAAAGTAGTCTAGCAAGCCTCTGAGTTCTACAGTACAATTAGTTAAAGCAGCTATGTAGCCACCTTTTTTTTGAGACTAGCAGCAGCTGCCGCCGCTAGAAATACGTTCATCATAAAAAGCAGGGCCACCACATACCCTGAGGGGCCAGTAACGAGTTGGCTCTGTACATAAAGGCAGGCCTCGACTCGAATTCAAGTTTGGATCACTCAGCGGCTCCGGACTGGAACAAGCCGGCTTGTCCCGCCGTGCCGCACGCGAATACGCGCAGCGGCGTTACCGCGCCTTCGGCTTCACCACCCATTCGTTGAGTTTATGCACCTTCACGACGGGCGGCTTGCCCGGCGTCGCGTACTGGTACCCCTTCGCCCAGTCGTAGCCGCTTGCGTAGGCGAGCAGCGTGCCCTGGCTGTTGAACGACAGCGCCGTGATGGGGTCGCCGAGCCGCTTTGTGAACCCGAGCCGGTGCTTATTGTCCTTGTCCCACACGTGGAACGCGCCGTCACCGCCGCCCGTGGCAAGCGTGTTGAACACAGGGTGGAAGTCGAGGGCCGAGACCATGTACACGTCGTCTACGGGCTTGGCCGTTGTGCCCTGGCCCGTCTGCCGGTGGCACTTGAACGAGAAGTTCTGGTTCGATTGCGGCGGATTCAGGTACTGGATGGAGCAGCGGCCCTCGACGCTGCCAATGGCGAAGCCCGTACCGTTTGTCTGGCACGCAATCGCTTCGGACTGGTGCCGCAGCAGGCTCTGCGCCGTCTTGTATATCGTATCAGGGCGGTCCAGGTTGATCTCGGGAATGTGCAGCCCGGCGCACGCAACGACAAGCAGGCGTCCGTTCGCGCTGACTCCGTACGCGCGCTCGGGCAGCTGCACCGTGGCCAGCGGCTGCGGCTGCCGCATGTCCCAGTACTTCAGCGTCTTGTCCCAGGACACGGACGCGACGGCGGGCTGGCCCACATCGACCAAGCACACGCCACTCACGGGCTGGTCGTGCTGGCCTATTTGCACGCTCTGGCCCGTGGCCAGGTCGTAGCTGCGCACGGCGTTGTCGCACCCGCCGCTGAACACTTTGCTCCCGTCGGCCCACCAGCCGACGCACAGCGCCGGCGCTTCGTGGTTATACATTGCGCGGCCCTGGCCCTCGCCGGTCGCGCTGTTCACCTCGTAGATGCGCACAGAGTTGTCCCACGACGAGACGGCGAGCAAGTCGCTCGTCGGCGACCACTTCAGGCCCGAAACAGTGTCGCTCGGGCCCTGCGGAAGCGTGGCGTCCCCGCCCGTCTGGATCTCGAGGCTTTTCGTGCCAGTTCGCGTAGCACTCATAAGGACCGCTGGGTACAAGCGAGGCTGCCGTCGAAACGCTCGTGAGCGGCGGGAGCGTTCAAGACCAGATTCCTGGGCGCGGGTCATGCGGCACGTGACACACACGCGCTGAACCGCCTACACACAATAAAAATGGCGCACACATATATATGTCTGTATGTGTGTGCGACGAGCGCAGAGGGATAGTGCGCTCGGTCCTTTAACTCAATTCTGTACCAAACGTTATTTCTTCGGCCAATCCCCTCCTCACAAAAGCGCCTGTATGCTTAAGACAGTCGCGCATAACTAATCGCGCGCCGCGAGTAATGAATACGTGCATTGCCGTTACATTGGCCGAATGGAACTGCATAGGCCACTTCTAGTAATAATATAAGTGCAAAAATGTACACAGTGCTGGCCTTGCGGCCGTTTAAATAATACAATCTAAGTCGTGTCGTACGCGCGCACGACGCGCTCGGCGCCCTCGTCGGCCGCGGAGAACGCGAACCCGCGCTGCTTGCGCAGGCGCGAGACTTGCCGTACTTTGCGGATCGCCTTCTGGAACTGGTCCATGCGCGGGCGCTGGTCGCCGAGCTTGAACTTCTGGATCTCCTGCACGTAGTGGTAGTATTCGGGCACGTACATGCGGCGCCAGTACTTCCACGCCACGTCGCGCAGCAGACACGTCGCCGGAATGAGCAGCGACAGCGCCCAGAACACGACCGTCGGGTACAGCGCCGGAATGAGCCCGCGGTTCTCGCTGCCGACGCCGACCTTCGGCCCGATCGACGCGTACAGCGGGTACCCAATGAGCCAGAACATGACGGACCCCGGAATGGCGATCATGGTGTACGTGTTCCACACGTTCGTGATGAGGGCCGCCTTGCCCAGCGCCGTGAACACGCACGCCGTGTACATGGCGCCGCCCCACACCCAGTGGTTCGCGACTTTGCCGTTCGTGAGCACATTCCCGACGGTGTAGGCGCCGAGCGAGAACCAGTACACAATGATGGAGTGGAAGATGCCGTTGATGATCCACTCCCAAAACTGCCTCGTATTCAAGAACGCGCCCTCCTGTCCAAGACGGTACAGCTGCGGATAACGCTCCAGCAGCCGCGCGCTCACGAACTGGTCGAGCACGCCAATGGCGAACGGCGGCAATGCCGTGCTGAACACGTTGTAAAATGTGACCGTCCACGACTCGTAGATGCTCTCGCCAGAAAAGCCGTTGTAAAATACAAACCAGAACTGCGTCACGTAGAGAGCGATGTTCTTGTAGAACGAGTAGAGCACTGCCCGCGACAACCGGTTGTAGCTCCACGAGCCGTGCACGAGCAGCAGCCGCTTCAGGAACCGGAACTGCGCAATGGCAATGTCAGCGCTGCGCGCCGCTTGCTGGCCCTCAAGGCCGCAGATCCCAACGCCGACGTGCGCAGCCTGGATCATAGACACGTCGTTCGCGCCGTCGCCAATGGCCAGCAACAAAGAGTCGAGCCTGCGTTTGGCCAGCTTCACGACGAGCGCCTTCTGCAGCGGCGAGACGCGGCAGCAGATGACGGCCTTGCACAGCACGGCCAGCTTAAGGAAGTCGTCGCACATCTGCGGCTCAAGCGCAAACGTGAGGCTGTGCCCATCAATAATAAGCGCCAGCGAGTCGTAGTCACTCGCATTGCCCTCGACCTGCTCGAGAATCTCGAGCTTCGATCTAAGGTTCTCGTACACACCCTCGCGCGTCGTCTCATTCACGATGAGCAGCGTCATATCCTCGCTCAGCAGCTTCGAGCTCATGCCGACGTTGATCGCCGTCTCCTGACGATCACCCGTGAGCACCCAGATCTTAATGCCGGCATCCTGCAGGGCGTGAATGGTCTCGGGAACACCGTCCTGCAGCTTGTCCTCAATCGCCGTCACACCCACAAGCTCGAGGTTCTGCTCGATTTCGTTAGCCACGGCGGCTAGTTGCTCGCTGCGGTTCTCAAGTGAAGTTGCCGCTGCCATATATTTCTGCGCCCAGGCTGCATACTCCTCCTCGGGAACCTCGCGCTGAGCCAGGCACAATGTGCGCAATCCCATGCTGGCAAAGTCCTCTAGCGCTCCTGAAACCTCATCCTCGGCATGAGGATCATTGAGACGCTCAAAAATAACGGTATCGGCACCCTTTGTAAATATGCGCACGCGGCCATCAGGGCAGCGCAGAACCGTGCTCATGCGCTTGCGCGTAGAATTGAACTCGCACACCTGCAACAGCGTGTACTCCTCCTCGCCAGTCGGCGTATCAATGGTCAGCCCCTGCGGCGACCGGGCCACGAAAGGCACGCCCAACTGCGCGGCTCCTTCCACAAGCGCACCCTCGTCGGGCGACGAGGCCTGGTACTCGATTTTCCCGTCTTCGTCATGCTGTGGAATGACCGTGTGGCATGTGGCCAAGACCTCCAGAAACAGCCTTGTGGCGCTGTCCTCGCCAAAGCCATCGAACGTAGCATACTCGCCACGCTTCTCCTCGGGCACCTCATGTGCATAGATCTGGCCGTTGACGCAGCAGGCCTTGAACGCCATGATATTGCGCGTCAGCGTCCCTGTTTTGTCACTAAAAATGAACTTGATCTGGCCGAGCTCCTCGACGAGTGACGACGTGCGGCACACGGCGGGCTGGTCCATCTGCTTGTCGTACATCTCAAGATCGCTAGAAATGAGCTGGCCCTGCCAGTACTTGATGATGTCGATTGTGACAAAAAGCGAAATGGGCACGAGGTTCGAGAACAGGATCCAGTATGTGAGCAAGTCACTGAAAAACGTTTTGACGCCGGTCGTGGACTCGAGCTGTAAGTACCACATTACGCGGCGCCATTGGTGCAGCTTCACGACGTTACCCAGCGACGACATGACGGACATGGCAATGAGCAGGACAAACAGAAAGATGATCTGCAAGTCAATCATATGCTCGACAGCAGTGCGCTTGATTGGGGTCGCCGTAGCGTTGCGCATGAGCTTCGTTTCGTGGCCCGTGAACACGACAACGCCGGCCACCCACGCCGTGTTGCGCAACGACGTGCCGCGCAGCAGCATCTGGTCCACACCCAGCGGGATCTTGTTCTGGTTCAGCGTGAGCGTGCCCTCGTACGTGTATAGCGACGAGTTCGGCTGTTCGGACTCGATCGTGCTACCAGCAACCTGCATGAGCGCGTCATCCGTCGTGAGCATGGCCGTTTCGGGGCGCGCCTGCTTAATCTTCAGGTTCGTTTCGCCATCCAAGTTTGCTGTCTCAATGTAGCAGAGGCCCTTTGGTTCGGACGTGGACAGGACAACGACGTCGGCCGGCAACGGTTGCTCTTTCTCCACGCGCACCGTATCGCCAACGCGCAGCTGAGACCACTTCTTGTCAAGCCAGCGACCCGCATGCGGGTCCAGCACCATTACCTTCGAGTTGTTGAGCTCCTTGTCGCCGAGCCAGCGCTTCCAGTCCTCGGCCAGCTCCTTCACGCCGGAGACGGCGAGCACGACGATGAGCGTGCCGATCGTCGTGTAGCGGTTCGTTGGGCTGACGTGCGGAACCTGCTGGATTAGAGCCGTGGCCAGGAAAAACAGGTTCGCGTACTTCGAGAACTGCTCGAACAGGAACTTGGGCAGAAACGTGGCCACATTGTACTTCGTGGTGGAAATGTAGTTCGACTTGAACTTTTTGCCCTCGGGCGCGTCGTTGCAGTGCACAATTCGCGTCGAGCTCTGACTCGGCGACTCGTACACGCCCTTGCGCCGCAAAATATAGTGTCTCCACAGACGCCGAATGTCAAAGCGCTGCGCGTCATCGGCCGCCGCGCGCGCGCTGGCACTGCCAGCCACGGCAGCCCCGCTCGCCGGGTCCAGCGAGTCGAGCTCGTGCTCTTCAAAAGGGTTTGCCGGGTCGGCAAATGGGTCGTGCGTGGGCTCTGCGGCCGGCGTGCTGCGGCTCGTGGCCACAGCCGTGTCAGACAGCAGATCTACTTCGCTACGAGGGTTATGATCGGTCGGTGCAGGGTGAGCAGACCCGTCCCCGCTGCGGTCTATGTCGCGCTCGTCAATGAGCCAGAAGTCGTCTTCCGGTTCGCTCATGACAGCGTCTAGTTAGCGCGCCAAAACACCACGCTGTAGCTGGTAGTCTCTGGGCAAGGGGACGGTAATAGGCAGGGCAGCATGTGGCGAGGCATATGCCGCGCGGGCCGCAGCAGGTACGCCCTCATATATCGCTTTAAGTACACTAAAAAGCCCGTCACGCACAGGATAGGTCGAGAAGTACATCTTGATTTCGCTAATTTTATTTGGTCATGGTCGCATTCGCGCTTGCCCCGGCCTTCGCGTTGGCGCTCGCGCTCGCACTCGATCGGTGCTATTTTTAATGCGGGTCTCCTACCCCCCCCCACCTTCTTCTGCTAACCTCGCGTGAAGGTACAGCCCGCTTTAAGAAGAGGGCGGCGCTATGCGTATCCCGGCCGCACCAGGACGAAAGGGCCGTCTGGCCACGCGTGCCCTCCATGACAAAGCCGGCTCATGCTTAGGGCTGCACCAACGCTGACTACGCGAATTTATATTTGTGCACACGTGACGACTCACCGGACGGTGGCTGCCCCGTCCCTTCAACTAGTCAACTTTCACCTAGCTGTTTCGACGCACCAACACAAACGACATGTCTCGCCGCACAAAGAAGGTTGGAATCTCTGGTCGCTACGGCGTTCGTTACGGTTCGTCGCTCCGTCGCCAGTGCCGTAAGGTCGAGCAGACTGCCCACGCCCGCTACGAGTGTGCGTTCTGCGGCAAGAAGTCTGTCCGCCGCCAGGCCGCGGGCATCTGGGAGTGCAGCTCGTGCAAGAAGACCCTTGCCGGCGGCGCTTACATCCTGTCCACCTCGGCTGCCACCACCGTCCGCTCGACGATCCGTCGTCTGCGTGACATGGCTGATGCGTAAATTGAGCGCGCAAAATTAAACACGTTTTCGTGGATTTATTTATGCATTGGTAAATATGATGATACTTGTAAAGTTTAATGTATCAACACCGAAGAAAAAGGGGAGCCCGGAGGCTTTTGAAGTGCGAGCTGTTTATGCTCGCGCCGGTGCTGGCCGGTCTCGGCGAGCAGTTCGCAATGAGGCGGGCGGTCTTAGCTATGCATGCTGTGCCGAAATACCGTATCGATGAGCTGGTCGCATGCGCTTGCGTAAGCCACTGCGTATATCGTGCATGCATACTCTGCGGGTGCTGTGCACGTTGGCCTGAGTGCATATCTCCCGGTCCAGACCTGGCCTCGCGTTTACTTGTTTGGCAGTGTAGCCTTTGTTTGTTCGTAGACTTGTATGCATCAACCTCTTCGTGTACTCACGCCGAGGTAGTCCTCAAATGCCATATAGCTAAAACTGTCGCATGTCTTACCTCTTGTGGTTCAGCAGCGTGGGCTGGCACTGCTTGGGTCCCGCCTTTTCGCGAATGTCTCAATGTTGTGTATGCACCGTTATCAAGCAACTGCGGGCGAACTCACGCAGCCGGATCGGCGCGGTATGTCATTGTGCGTTATTTTTGCCCCGCGTTCCTATCCGAAACATTTCATGCAGAAGATCAGCGCAGCCGTCTGCTCGTATTCGCGGACAGGGCATCGGCATGTTTCTTCCGTTTCCGCTTTCAGCACCAGCAGCGCTGCATCGGCATTTTAGTTTCGACCCCTTTGATCCCCAAACGGGAAAAGGTCCTCAGCGGCCTGCGCCTGGGGCGCATGCCGAGAACGGCGGTAGCGCCCGCATAGCGTTAGCGACGGCTTGCCGCGAAGCATAAGCGAAGAAAAGCCCCGGGAAAAAGCTGTGCACCCCTGCTCATTCTCTGCAGCCATGATGTCACCAGCTGAAACATGCCCTGCCGACGGCTCAGAGGATTAGCACACCCTTGCGCATTAGGCCGAGCAGGCCGAAATCGCTTCGCCTGTTGTTTTTTCGCGCAACAAAAGGGGAAGGTGGTGTCGCCTACGCTGGGAAACGCCGCATACCCCTGCTTTGTACGTTAGTATTAGGCTACCACTTCCGCATCGAGCGATTATGTCCCATTACCCTGGCCCTAGCGGCGATCAGGCACGGGCCGTTGGGCGTGTTTGGCAAGCGGATTAAAAGCACCGAGCCACGCCCGAGTATAAGTTAAGCAACGCGCGACGCGCGGTGGTGGTCCCAACACTTAGTCACCCACCAGAACGCGTCGGGGGAGATCAATCAACAGTCGCATCACTTATCGACGTGGGCGTTTTTTCTACTCCGTAACGGCAGTGAAGCGGCGCCATTTGACGCAGCAGAGTCTCTAGATGGACCCCTTCTCGTCCTCCCGGACCCCGGTGGGCCATAAGGCTGCGCCGCCCCTGGGCCAGGATCGGAGCCAGGCCGCGCCGGCGTCAGCAGCCGGCCTGCGGCGCTCGGCCGGACTGTTCAACCTCAAACTCCATCCGGACGCGCAGGACGGCAACAATGAGAATGCTCAGGATGAACAATTCGCAAAGGAGCCCGTGCCGCCGCTGCCAACCATGTATCCGGCCATGTTTACGCCGGACTCGAGCGCAAATGCCAGCGCGCTCGGCGCGCTCTCGCACGCGCCCAACGCGTCGGGAACACGCAGGCGGCCAACCCTTTCTCTAAAGCGGCCCCATCCCTTCAGCAGTACGAAGCCAGCCACGAAATCAGGGTTTCTGGCCCGTTCCAGCACGAATCGACAGGACAGTTCGCCGCAAAGCGGCATTGGCCGCAAGCCTCTGGCGTCGCACCCGAAGCGGCTGCATCTCACGAAGGATGACTCTCTATCGTTCGACAGCTCGGCACGCCAGGCCGAAGGCGCTTTGACGCCGGAGCTGTCCTTCCGCGGCGCAAGACCCGTGCAGACGGCATTTACATCGGCGGGCCTGCAGTCGAAGCGGGCCGTGTCCATGCAATCGCCAAAGCCACGCGTGCCTGAGACACCGTGCAAGCGTCCCGTTGCTTCAACGGGTGACATTAGCTCAATGCACATGAGTGACACGTCGACGCGGCAATTCCCGCCGTTTTTGATTAATGGTGACGATACCGCTTTTGAGGAGCAGTCTCCTCTGCGGCCGTCTGGTGGCACTATGCCAGGCGTGAGCGACTCACCGCTCCTGTCTCACAGTAAGAACTCGTTTGCGAAGTCGCCCTCTACGGGCAGCCAGGGAAGCTCGGCCCCCGTCGACCGCATGCAAAGGTTCTCATTGGAGCATCTTATCGACCCCGCAGAGCGGGAGTTGTCGTATAGCCACGCGGCCGACGCTGAGCTGAGCAACCTGTCAATGAGTGCTGCCTCCTTACGGGGCTCAACCGAATCTCTCGACCCACCAGAGACGCCCACGCGATTCGGAGACTTCCACACCTCGACACCCTTGGCAAGTTTAGACTTCAACGCGAACCGCAGGTTGAGTACAAGCGGCGGCGCGGCAGCGCCGGCGGCCTCGCGCCAAGTGAGCGAGGCCGTGACCATGACACCCGGTACTGCCGTAAGAGGCGGCCCGACGCCATCGCTGCGCTCACAGGCGCACAGCAATGCAAGCGTGCTGCGGTCTGTCGACCCGGCAGACTCGCTGTCGCTGAGTCCGCCCGAGTCTCTTGACCTTGACACTTACTCGATAACGAACAGCTCGCCGCCGAGCGACGACGGTTCGCTGTCGAGTCCGCGGACGCCGGACGTCCGCGGAAACCGGCGGCGCGCGGCGTCAGGGTCGCACAGCTCGAACTCGACGGGGCCGTTGATTGCGTCGACATCCACGGAGTCGCAGTCCAGCCCGCAGCCGCGCCGCCGCCAGGGCATGCGGTTTTTCGGCCTTAACGGGTCCGGTGCAGGGGCCAAAGCGGTTGACACCAGCGCTGAACGACTACCGCATCCACCAATTCCTCCACCAATACGCGTCGAGACGCCGCTTGGCAGCCACAGCGGCGAGCCGCGCACGCCCGGCCACGGCGGGTTCAACGCGTTGTTTGACCCAGCGCTCACGAGCCAGTTTGACAACGTGCAAGGCGTTGTCCTGGGCGAGTTTAGCGCCGTGTTTGTCGTGACACGGGGCAAGGCGCGGTACGCCGTAAAGCGGACGAAGAAGCCTCTGCTCGGCCAGCGCGAGCGCGCGCGGCGCCAGGAGGAGGTAAGTATTTTGCGGCGGCTACAGCGCTCGCCAGGGTCGGCTGACACGGTGACGCCGTCGCAGGAAGACGATGCGGCAGAGCACATTGTGCATCTGTTTGACGAATGGGAGTCGGATGGCTACGGATACATTATGACGGAGTACTGCGAAAACGGGGACTTGAACCAGTTTCTCGCCGCGCAGGGCCGAGTCTCGCGGCTCGAGGAGTGGCGCGTGTGGAAGATCCTTGTGGAGCTGACGCTGGGACTAGCGTACATCCACGACCAGGACGTGCTGCACCTCGATCTTAAGCCGGCGAATGTATTTGTGACATTCGAGGGACACCTGAAGATTGGGGACTTTGGCATGGCCACGACGTACCCTGTGGCGCCCGGTTTCGAGCGCGAGGGCGATCGCGAGTACATTGCGCCCGAAGTTTTGGAGAAGCAGCAGTACGGCAAGCCGGCAGACGTGTTCAGCATGGGGCTAATGATGGTTGAGATAGCCGCGAACATTGTACTGCCTGACAACGGCGTGCATTGGCACCGACTGCGCAGCGGCGATCTGACTGACGCGGGGCGCCTGAGCAGCGGCGACCTGGCTGGCGCGGGCCACACGAGCCGCGCGAGCAGCCCACCGCCGTGGGCACCGCCGTTCCTCGTCGACAAGTCGTATGCGCTGGACCTTATCGTGACGGCGATGCTGAACCCGCAGCCTGAGAAGCGTCCGACCGTGGAGACGCTGCTGGCAATGCCGGAGCTGATGTTCGTGAATGCGCGCGGGCAAGCCGGCGCCATTGTGTATGAGGGGGAGTACGGCCCCGCGCCAGACGACCCCGAGGTTACGAGTGTATGGCAGCGGACCTGAAGGACGCGCGGCGGCGCCTGCCGCTGCAGTTCTGGGCCGCGGCTGCTGAAATTGACAATATGAATGATACCCCTGCGCACTTACACCAAGTTGATCTTGTAATATAATGTAGTGCCCTTAATGTTTTGATTGATGTTTTACAATGCGAGAGCTCGGCGCATCCTGTGCTCGGCGGCAGCCGCGCCCGCAAGGGACGCGCCGGCAGACTACGTACTTTATGCTACTCAGGAACCAGGCGTGTGCGTGCTTGTGGTGCGGCCGTCCGCCACCTCTTTAGCGCGCCATACCTACCGTTAGCCAATGCGCCCTGCGAGCCATTGCGCCCGGCAGACCACGCCTCAATGGCCACTGCCGCGGCGGCCCGCCTGTGCCTCCTCCCAGCCCGCCTTCACCACCCTGCTTATTACTAGATACGTCATCGCATAAGTTGTACTGCTCCGTGCGTGCGATAGTCGGGAACGCAGATCCCTAGCAAGTTATGCAATGTTGCTGACGGAGGTCTCAGATGACCGCGTGTGCAGACCCGCCCGTCCCGCGTGTGTCGCAGCAAATCGAAAAAATTATTGGTCTATGTGCATCCTAACTACGTTTAGGCCTCGTACAGAAGGTCGTAGGCGGAGGTCTTGTAGTCGATGACCTCCTCAGGCTTGAACCAAAGACCAATCTCGCGCTTCGCGCTCTCGACGGAGTCAGAGCCGTGGCAGACGTTGCGGCCGACGTCGAGGGCGAAGTCGCCGCGGATGGTGCCCGGGGCCGACGCGAGCGGGTTCGTCGCGCCGAGGATGGTGCGGCCCGTCTTGACGACGTCCTTGCCCTCCCAGACGGTAGCAACCACGGGGCCCGAGCGCATGTACTTGAGCAAGCCAGGGAAGAAGGGTTTCGACTGCAGGTCCTGGTAGTGCTCGCGCAGGAGCTCCTCGCTGGGCTGCGTCATCTTCAGCGCGACGAGCTTGTAGCCACGGTTCTCGAAGCGGCTGATGATGGGCGCAACGAGGTTACGCTGCACGCCGTCAGGCTTGATCATGATGAAGGACTGCTCGGAGTTCGACATTTTTTGTATGGATGGTTCAGAGTGATGATGTGTTCGAAAACAAGAGCTTGAAAAATTCCGGGCCCACGCCGTAGCCCGCCGGCCAAACACGTGACTTAAGAGTATTCAGGAGTCTGCGTAAAGTTGCATGACTAGCCTGCTGAGTGCCAGGGCGTGCCACGCCGTGAGGGGAAGTTGTCACAGATCCTGGTGTCTGCGGGCGTCGCAGGTTGACTACAGCAGCAGACTGGTGCGGATCGGGGTGTGCCGTCGCGAGTGTCTTCGGCCGCTAGGGCGCGCCGCAAGATGCACTTAATCCGAGGGGTACGTCGTGTTTATAATAGACGTCAGAGATTGCCGTTGGGGCTGGGCAAGGGTGCGCCGCCCTAGAAGCTTGGCTGCAGGGCAGGTGTGCGTAGTGAACACCGTACTATTCGCTCGGATTTGGCCGATCGCAGGCAGAACGAGCCCCGTGATTGATGGGTACGCGACATACGGATAAATAAGAGCCACATACGGCTACAGAATCTGTCAGATAAGCGCAGCAACGACAAAATATATATATAACCACCGCGCAAGCCTTTTGGCAACCACCCCAAAAAAAGAAACACTCAAATAGAAGCATGTTTCCCTCGTCGGACTATCCGCACTCGCTAATGCAGTGGATCATCTCCCTGGACGTGGGGATGAAGCCTGAGCCGAACATGCGCAAGTGCTCCATCATTGGCACCATCGGCCCCAAGACGAACAACGTCGACCTGCTTGTTAAGCTGCGCAAGGCCGGCCTCAACATCGCGCGCCTGAACTTCAGCCACGGCACGTACGAGTACCACCAGAGTGTCATCGACAACTGCCGCAAGTCCGTGGAGGAGTACCCCGGCCGCGGCCTGGCCATTGCCCTCGACACGAAGGGCCCCGAGATCCGCACGGGCCTGACTGTCGACAACAAGGACTGGCCCATCTCCATCGGCGAGCACGTCACCGTCACGACTGACGACAAGTACAAGGAGCAGAGCAACGACAAGCTGCTCTATGTGGACTACAAGAACATCACGAAGGTTGTTGCGCCGGGCCGCCCCATCTTCGTGGACGACGGTGTGCTGCAGCTGCGCGTGCTTGAGATCACGGACGACAAGACGATCAAGGCCGAGGCCATGAACAGCGGCATGATCAGCAACACGAAGGGTGTGAACCTGCCCGGCTCGGACGTGGACCTGCCCGCGCTGAGCGAGAAGGACAAGGCCGACCTGCACTTCGGTGTGAAGAACAACGTGGACATGGTGTTTGCCTCGTTCATCCGCTCCGGCAACGACATCAAGCACATCCGCGAGGTGCTCGGCGAGAAGGGCCAGCACATCAAGATCATCGCTAAGATCGAGAACCACCAGGGCGTGCGCAACTTCGACGACATCCTGAAGGAGACGGACGGTGTTATGGTCGCGCGTGGTGACCTCGGCATCGAGATTCCTGCGCCGGAGGTGTTCCTCGTGCAGAAGCAGCTCATTGCCAAGTGCAACCTGGCCGGCAAGCCCGTCATCTGCGCGACGCAGATGCTTGAGTCCATGACGGTGAACCCGCGCCCGACGCGCGCTGAGGTCAGCGACGTTGGCAACGCCGTGCTCGACGGTGCGGACTGCGTAATGCTGTCCGGCGAGACGGCGAAGGGCAAGTACCCGATTGAGGCCGTCACGACGATGTCGCAGACGAGCCTTACGGCCGAGGCGACGATTGCGAACCGCAACGTGTTTAACGACATCCGCGAGCTCACGGCGCTGCCCACGCCGACGGCCGAGACCGTTGCCATTGCCGCCGTCAGCGCGAGCTTCGAGCAGCGCGCGGGCGCGATTGTCGTGCTGTCGACGTCGGGCTCGACGGCGCGTCTGTGCTCGAAGTTCCGCCCGCTGGCGCCCATCATCATGATCACGCGCAACGCGTCGGCGGCGCGCCAGGCCCACCTGTCGCGTGGCGTATATCCCATGCTGTACGAGGAGCCCAAGGCGGAGACGATCGAGGACTGGCAGAACGATGTGGAGAAGCGCATCCACTGGGGCATTGCTAAGGCCATCGAGCTGAACATCGTCAAGAAGGGTGTTCCTGTGATCACGATCCAGGGCTGGAAGTCCGGCCTTGGCCACAGCAACACGCTGCGCATTGTCTACGCGTGAAATTCCCGACTATTTGAACTCTAGATATATCGATAGGTAATCCACCGAATGCAATAAAGCCAGTTCTAGCATTATGGCGACGAACACACAAAAGCTAACCAGCACACCAACAAGCACCATTGCATTAATCGTAGTACGTGTAACAAGCTAATCGCAAGCATCGCAAGCATCGACAGCACTGTAGATAGGTAACGTACTACTACTACTGTAGTCCAGCACAAGCGGCTTCGGAGAAGGAGCCCGCGTCAGCCAAGAGCCGGCCAAACAGCGCGCCCATTCAACGTAGTGGTTCGAAATATGAAAACATGTTGTTTTTTTTGAGCCGATCTTGGCCATTGAGGGCAACAAAACAGCGCGCAGTCAAGCTGCACAATGAACAGCATGCGTATTCGACAGCACACATCAGAGAGAGCACGACAATTTGCAAGGTTTGGTGTGCCGGCAGCGCAACGCAGAAGGCAAGTTAAAGACGCCGAAGAGCTGGTCAAGCAAAACCTAACGGAGGAGCCGCACAGAAGATCAGGCAGTGCCTATAAGACACAAGCAAAATGCAGAGGCCGGCGAACGCGGGGCAGAAAGGAGTCGCCGTGCAACGCACAAACCAGAAGCGCGCCAAGTCAAGCCCGTGCACAGCCTCATGCAGCGTTAGGCCATCATATTTTACGCCAACTCAAAGCGCATTTCGGAAGCACTAACACGGGCGATACGCAGACGCCTTCCGGGCGCCTTGCGGGCGCCTTGCGGGCGTGTCTTGCGGGCGCCTTGCGGGCGCACGGCGCATCTCATCCGATCATTCCTAATCACACTGCGCTCGGCCTGCCTTAGCCGACGCGGCCGACGCGCCGCCGGCCTCTTATGCGCAGGAAACCCCTGCCCGGTCCTTCCAGTCCCCTGACCCGCGCACGCGGCGCGACCAAGGCGAGCGAAGGTTTATGTTAGTAATGCCTGTTTATATTCAAGCGGCTTTTTCACGTCCTGCAAATGGCCAACCAGCGCCGCCGAGGACGGTCTGTCGTTTTCGACGCACTGCCCAGCTTCGTGACGGCTGAAGCTGAGGAGAACGAGCCGCTCACGCGCGGCGTGGGCTCGCGCACGGCGAAGTTCACGCGCGAGGCCATTCGCGAGATTCTCATGGTCCTCATCGGCCTTGCCCTCATTGTCTGGCTGTTCTTTGGCGGCTGGGCGCAGGACCGGCCCACAGACATCACTCTCGGCGGCCGCACCGTCATGCATCTCGACTCGCCGTACCTCATTCCGGCCCACTTCGCCGGCTCCGTTGCCGGCGCGCGCGACAGCGTCGTGAAGGCGCCCGGCGACAAGCAGGGCCAGCACGGCGGCGGCAACTCGCCGCTCTACCAGGTCACGGGCTACGACGCTGCGGGCGACACAATCGGCGGGCCGGACCAGAAGAAGACGAAGTCGAGCGCCATCTACCAGTACACGGGCGACGACCAGCCGCGGCTCGTCGTGCTCACGGTGCTCGACGACACGAAGCACTCGCGCGACTACATCGAGAAGATCGTGGAGAACCGCCTCGAGTACGCGACGGCCCACAAGTTCGGCCTGCTCATCAAGTTTGCGTCGGACTACGCGCGCACGATCGAGGAGTCGCACAACTCGCACCCGTCATGGGCGCGCGTCGCGCTGAGCCGCGAGGCCATGATCAGCTTCCCGAAGGCCGAATGGTTCTGGTACCTCGACGAGGCGGCGCTCATTATGGACTCGAGCTTCGACGTGTTCGAACAGCTCATTGTGCCGGACCAGCTCGGCCCGCGCATGCTGCGCGAGCAGCCCGTCATGCGCTACGAGAACACGCACATCCACACGTACCGCAGCAACCGCGTCGAAGATGTGTCGCTCGTGTTCTGCCAGGACACGCGCTCGCTGAACACGGACTCGTTCTTCTTCCGGAACAGCCTCGTGGCCAAGTCGTGGCTCGAGATGTGGGCGCAGCCGCTCTACCGCACGCACGCGTCCATCCAGACGTCCGAGGACGCGCTCGGCCACCTCATGCAGTGGCACACGCAGTACCTGCTGCGCGCGGCCCTGCTCGAGCCGCGCTACATCGGCTCGCTCGCGTTCCCGGACAGCGACAGCCCCGAGGTCACGCAGGAGGTCGCGTACCGCCCGGGCGATTTCGTCGTCATTGTGACGTGCGACTACGCCACGGAGCCGTGCCGCCGCGAGTTTGAGAAGCGCTGGGGCGAGCGCAAGCGCGTCGAGCGCGCACACCAAAATAAGGACACGCTGCCGCAGGGCTCGCAGGACCAGGTCCAGCAGCAGGTCCAAGTGCAGGCGCAGGAGAAGGCGCAGGAGAAGGCGGAGAAGCAGAAGCAGCAGGAGATGTTGCAGTAATTTAATTTGTTTTCTTCCTTCTTTTTTTTTTATCTATCGGGCGGCTCGGCAAGGCGCTTGCATACCCAACGTGAGCACCGTGTTGCGCGGAGCAGCTCACCACCGTTTAGGATATATACCTAATGATCTTGTTCACTGGACTCGCGCGCCGGCTGACGGAGCACGCACACGCCGGGGACGGCGTTCCGGGCTGGCGCCGAACACGAGCAGTAATTAAATCATATTTTTAACGTTGAGCGCACTGCAAAGCGGCGATCCCGTCACGCGGCTGCAGACGCAAGTGAATAATGCATGGCACTACTACAAACACACACACACACACACACACACACACACACACACACACACACACACGCTTGGCCGGTGTCGAAAAGTCGTGCCGGTCAACACGATCTGGTCACGAGTATGTCACTAACCTTTCTTAGCTATCCTATGGCTGCCGCAGCCGTTGTGCAGGAACCTGGCGCGCCAGCATAAGAAACATGTGGGCTAGGGTGGCGCTGGCCGTCGCGTCGGATCGATCTCCCAAATGCGGAAATTCAGTAATCCGCGTGGGTCCTAACGCGTAAAAAAAAAGCCCGCGCCGTCTACTTCGCCCTAGGCGTCTGCGGAATGAGCGCCCCCTCAGATATCGTCTACTACCACCGCGCGTTTGCGCAGCACGCCGGCGCACGCGAGGTCGAGCCCGCGCCGCGGCGCCACAGCGCGTCGCGCCAGAAGCTGGCCGGGTTCAGCGAAAAGCATCTTACCGAGCTGTCGGCCGACATGTACGACGAGCTGCAGCGCCGTCTGCACCCGGAGCGGTTCCCGCCAGGCCCGCTCGCGCCGCGCACGGACATCCACTGGAAGCGCAATGACGCGCGCAAGCACGTCGGCTCGCTGCCGGCGCAGCGCTTCGACGACATCTGCCGCGACCTGCTCGAGGAGCAGGAGCGCCGCTACCCGGAGCTGAAGTCGCTGCCCGCGTCGTCCGTCGAGTCGCCGCAGCCGCGCGCGCGGCGCCATGCGTCGGGCGCCAGCGG
>JANIVK010000074.1:0-36350 GCA_030555795.1 Entelexis sorbosivorans | reverse complement strand
TATTAACATGAACATCATCAGGTTGTTGTTATGGAGTGTAATTAGAAAACTACTCTCTGCACTAGAGGCCGTTCGACCCGACCTTACGGTCTAGGCTTCGTCACTGACCTCCAGCCTTCTGGTTCTGGCGATCGGACGCGCTCAAAAACTCGGGTATCTTCGGCTCGGGTGCGTCCTCGGGCAGCGCGAGCTGCTCGCGCGGCGCGTGGATCTTGCTCAGGAAGTCTAGGTACTTGCTCGGCGTGAGCCAGTCGTGCCCGCCGAGAATGACCGTGCGCGGGCCGTCCTCGGAAAGCCCGTACAGCGCAGCCGACTCGGCCGCCGTGAAGCCGCCGATCATGAACACAATAACGCGCTTCTTCGGCTTCGGCTTCGGCTTCGGCGCGGCGCCGGCACCCGCGTCGCCGGCGCTGGCCGCAGACGACGCCGGCGTCACAACGTTCTGCGCCCAAGTCGCGCGCTGCCGCGGGTTGCGCAGCGACGTCGCCACGTTCATGGCCTCCTGTTCCATGTTTGGCTCGTCGCCCGTGAACGGGAACGCCGTACGGTCGAGCTCGTGCTTGATGAGCTGCTCGACGACCGTGCGCACGCCGGGCTGCACGCGCGCAAACGCGAGCGGCTGCTGAGCGTTCTCGCGCACAAGCGGCCGCGGCTGCGCGCGCGCAGCCTGCTCGCTCGCCTTGCGCGTCTGGTGGCCGAGGTACTCGAGCGCCTGCACGGCGCTCATGTCCTCGCGCGACAGGCCCGCATGCTGCCGCAGCTTCTCGTAGTCCGTCTCGTAGAGACCCGTCTCGCGGTAGAGTATGTACAGCGCGAGCAGGCGCAGCTTCGCCTCGCGCGTGACCTCCTTGCGGGCAAGCAGGCCGACAATCATGGCCGTCAGCAGCGCGTCCGGGTGCCGCTCCCCCTCGACGGTCGTGCCGAGCGCCGCAATCTGCTCGGCCTCGGCGAGCTCGCGCAGCGGGTCCTTGTCGACGTGCGCCATGAGCTCGTACGCGACCTCGAGGTTCACGGTGAGGTTGTCGCGCGACTTCATGAACTCGGGCAGCGCTGCCAGCATGTTGCGCACGTCGCCGACGCTGACGTTCGCCTTCGGGTCGGCGAAGTGCGGGTTCGCCTGCTTCAGGTCGTTGAGCCGGTTGTTCAAATCGTTTGTTGCGTTTACGTAGTGCTGGTGCCGCAGCGCCACCCACACATGGTCCTCGTCCGAGAGCTGGCCTGACGTGGACGCGTCCTTCGATGTGAACGTGCGGAAGTCTTGCTGCGTCTCGAACTGGCTGCCGAGCAGGTCGAACGCCATGGCCTGGAAGCCGAAGTCGTGCAGCAGCGGCGACGTGAGGTCAATGCTGCGGTCGAGCACAAGCAACGTCGGGCGCGGCTCGGCCTCGAGCTCGGGCGTCATGTACTTTGCGCGAGCCGCCTCGAGGTGCTTCACCGTGGCCGCGGCAATGAGCTTCGGGAACGCGTTGTTGCGCGTGACCTTCCACAGCTCGGCGTGCCGCACGTACGGGTACTCGCCAAGGACCTGACACACCTGCGCGAGCTGCCGGCCCGTGAGGTCGATGAAGTCGAGCACGCCCTGGCGGCAGTGCTCGTTGTAGAGCAACAGGTTAGCGCTGCTGCAGCCCAGCGAGAACACATGCTTCTCGAGCGCGAGAAACGCGAGCGGCGCCGGCTCGACGCGGGCCAAAAAGCGCGCAATCGCCGAGTTCTGGAACCGCGCCAGCTCGCTGTCGGAGCCGCGGCTGCTCGGCAGCAGAAACACGTGGGCCGCGCGGTAGCGCGGCGGCACGCGCGTGAAGTCGGCCTGAATGCAGCCCAGCGCAAACGGCGACTGCTCCACTATGTACACGGCCTCCAAGTACGTCTCCGACTGGCGCGGCTCGTCGAGCATGAGCACGTTCGCGACGTGGCGGTTCAGCAGCTCGTTCTTGTCCATGACCTGGTCAAGAATGTGCCGGCTGCGGCGGTCGAGCACGACCACTTTGTACCGCTTCGGCGGCTGGACGCTGTCCACGACGCCGAACACGCTCTCCTTGAGCGCCGCGAGAATGCTCATGAGTGGGGTCCCGAGACAACAACAATAACACTAAAGCCGCGCCGGCCTGCCGCGGGTCGCCCGTGGTCGTATCATGTGCCGCCGCCGAGGCGCGCGGCGTGTTGGCCGACGCAGCCGCACCGCGCGGGCGCCGCTGCACGCGGGGCGCAGCATAAATACACGGCCCATACGTCGCCAATTGCGTGCACACAAACCGCCGCGCCGAGGGCGGCCCGCCGCGAGCAATCGCTGCATGCACGCGCCGCGTCATGGGGCCCAATCGGCGGCAGCGATAAGCGTCACCTGATAAGCTATGCAGGCACGCTCAGACGCAGGCCGTCGCGCCCCAGCGCTCGCAGAGCCGCGTTGGCAGACTGGCTGGCGCTCTAAACGCATCACATAGGTTGCATACCAGCGCTGCATAGCTCTCCTCGGCGCCAACTGATACTGAGTACCGCCTTTGGCTTATATTTGTTTAAACGGCTTATGTGCAGATGCAGGTGTGCATGCAGTACACAGAAGGGCCCCTGTAGCACTGCGTGAGCTTTATTGAGAGCTCGCGTTAAAGCCTAGCTAGCATCTTGTGTACTTTAACTGGGGACTGGTTATGGCAGGCCTGCGTACTTACGACCGACTTCGACCTGAGACCACTTACTACGCACGCCAAAGTGCCGCTGCTGCTGCTGCTGCTGCCGTCGGCGTAGTGTGTGTGTGCTAAGTACGCGGAGGGTTAGACTCATTGTGTGTGGGCCCGGTTTTAACAAAGGTTATGTCGCTGTTAGCATGGCTCCAAATTATAGTTTATTTTTGACATGTATCCCCTTCGTACGCGGCTACACATCTACGTTTCGGCGTCTGGCTGTCACTCAGGGCGGCAATACCAATTCTAGTGCAACCTGTATATGCACGTTTGAAGAGCCGGAGCGTTGTGTAGAGGCCAGAGTCTGCTTCCCAGTGCACGGGTCGTTGACGGCTTAGGCGTACCGTGAAATGACGCGCTTCGAGCACTGCATGTGCTCAATGATTGCGTCTCTGCTCGTGACATTCGCCCGTATATATTTTTAGCTCTATATGCGCCGCGTCTGCACTGCGCAGCACCGTTAGACGTGTGTCTTATTCCGCTGCGGGCGCTGTGCCTGCATGCAACGACTTATAAATAGAACACCGTTAGCAGCGCGTTGACACTCAAAGAACGCACACGCGTAATGGCACAAATCGGCGGCATGGCCCCTTAAAAAATTTCCTAAAGCAACAATTATACATTTTCGAACTCCTTCGTTTCTATTCTTTTGCGCTGCCATACATGTTCGAACATATTATGACCCATTTTCGCCATAATGACCCATTGTACGCATTAGGCGCGTTCACATGCAAGCAGCCAAAAATATTTTACGTTCCTTACCCTGAAAATTTCACGAGCAAGCTAGCGTCCACAGTGAATACATGAATTTGCCTGAAAAATCCACAGTCAGAGAGAGCTCCCTGAATTGTGTAGGTTGCTCGATTTTTAGGGCCAGAAAACGCAGACAGCGCGCCCTTTTGTGCTACGTCCCCGAACATTCGCGACTTGCATACGAGCTATATGGATTAGGGTTACAAGCCAACTTTTCACTTGCTTGAAGTAGGACCTCAGATATATAAGGACGCCGAGCCTGGAGAGATCTGGTCAGTACAGTCCGACCAAGACAAGAACTCCACAAACACTACTAGCAATGTCTGAATTCTACACTCTGCCTATCTCTGTTGCGAAGACGAACGACTCGTTCATCCTGCCAACGCACTCGAACGCGTCCTCGCGCCACGGCAACGCCCACCACAACATGGAAGGCGCCGGCGCGGGCAAGTCGAAGAAGACGTTCGGCCGCAAGATCGCCAAGATGTTCCACCGCGAGACACACGTATGAACGTGCTTGAGTCCGCGCAGCCTCACACGAAGCGAGAAAAAAAAAACTTTATTTATTCTGCGCGCGAACAAGCGCAAAACCGTATTTATTTAATGTAGCATAACTGGTAATTTATTCGAATTCAACTGACTGTTTTTCATAGCTTGTTGTGGCGTTAGTCTAAAACATCGTGATTGCGGGTGCCGTCTTTTCACACCATGCACACACATGCCTTTCGTCCGTGCACGCCTAACGGCTTTTGCGGCTATTGATTTCGCCGCGTGACCAACGATCGCCGACGAGGGGACGAGGACGACGCGAGAACATTCTCGATTCGTCAAGCCTTGCGGGGTCCTTATCGTGCCAAGTACAGTCCTTAGCCGCAGATTACTTGCTCTTGACTCATTTCGACCATACACACATGCAAATGGATGATAACAAAGCCGTTGGGCAGACGCGATGACCGCATCCTTGGCGGGGATTCCTGCAGCCTGACTAAATGTATCATCGTACCCTGCATGCATGCACCTTACGAGATCGAGGACCCGTCTGGGGCTCAGAGCGGCACGCATCATACAATCACACGTATGAGAATCAAATCTGCCATCGCGGAACTGTGTAACATTTACACGAACTAGGCATACTCGCAGTGCTTGTTCACGACCAGCCCAGACACGCCCAATTGCACGTTGGTCCCGGACAAACCGCCAAACAAATTCCGGCGCCGATCGATGATGCCTTCATGCGCCTTTAGTCAAGATCGACAAGGTGGAGAAGATGAAGGTACATGTGCTCCATATGGCACCATCGCCGCTGCGCGCTATATAAAGAGCTGGGCCGGCGACGCCAAATAAGCATCTATCTAGCCGCGACTCAATCCTCTACCATATGGTGCAAATGTCCGAATACTATCTCTTGACATACAAGCACATTCCTACAACGGACAAGCCTTTCTATATGAGGCCTGGCCAGCCTCTTCCTTCAAAAAGCGAAGAGACGCAGGAAGTAGAGATCTTAGAAACAGCGTCTTTAGAGACAACCCTTTCTAAAGAGAAGTTCGTCGAAACGGAGCACGTGGAGGAGAACGCGAGCAAGAGCTCTAGCGAAGACAAGCTCAAGTCTAGAAAGTATTTAGGTGGGAGGTTTGTGAAGCACTTCTTTTCAAAACTCAAGTAGACCTTCGCCAGAGGCCATATCGTGGGGTAATATTTATTAGTTCTTAGCATAATTAATCAGGTGTATACACGTATGTATATATGTAGACTCAAGTTTGGCCCTGAACCGAAGAATCCCTAATTGTCCCGGCAATGCGGTCGCTTCAAGACTAACCGCATTCTAAAAACGCGCTCACGCGCATGGTCAAGAACAGCGTCGATTCCGGGCCCACGAGGACTAACAAGTGCACAAAAAAAAACAGTGAATGCGGATACTAGTGCGTCAGCCTGGTTACCCTGTTGCAGCACTAAGCAGCCCTGACCGCTACACCTCAACATACACCTACCAGAAATTTCAGGGAATTAATAGAGAGCACCATAGATTGACGTTCATTGCAGCGACTGCGGCGCGTAGTCTTGCAGCGTGCGCGCTACAGTGCCCGCCGCCCTCGCTATATTGGAAGTCACGTGCACGGCGCGGGAGCTTTAGTGCGAGAAGTGGCTGCTCGCAGTAAGCGACTGCTTTCGCATGGCGCCCTACAACAAGCGCAAAAGGGACCACCAGGGCGGCCACGACTTCCGGCCGCGGCTGAGCCCGGCCGAGCAGCGTGATGTGCGCATCCGCAAGGGCATTGCCGAGATTGGCGAGCCCTCGCGCGTCGGCCGCGACGTCATTCTGCGCAACCTGAGCGAGGATCTGCGCGAGACGAGCCCCGAGTCGTACGCGGCGATTCTCGCCATCACGCGGGCCGTCGTGTACGAGCAGCCGCACAAGATCGGCTACCTCTCGTTCCTGTTCATTGACGCAAACGACAAGGCCAGCGCGGCGCAGCCGTTCGAGCTCGCGTTTCTCGTGCTCGAGATGGTGCACGACGAGCTCACGCGCGCCGTGAACGCCGGCGACTACGACCGCTTCAAGGTGTTTCTGCGCTTTCTTTGCGCGCTGGCGCCCATTATCGAGAACGCGGACGAGCTTGTGCGCGCCATCCACGCGCTGATGGTTAGGGTAAACGCCGCCGCGCTGGCGACGCCGCTCAAAACTCAGCTCTACAAGACGGCCCTGCTCGCAGCAGTCTACTTGCCGCAGGGTCTCGTCGACAACGAGCTGCAGGCGAAGCTCGTCGACGCGAGTTTCCCTGAGTCGGCCGACGAGGGCCAGTACGACTACTTCTTCGGCGAGGGCGCGCCTTACGAGACGCAGAGCGTAGGCTCTCTTCTTGTACAGGCGGCACGCAAGCTGAAGGATAATGGCTGGGACGTCGACTTCTTGGCGCGGAACCCGCTAGACCAGGCTGATCTGTTCGACAAAAAGGACGCCGAGCCGGCGGCGGACTCGGCAGCGGAACCGACTGCTAACTCAGCTGCGGGGCCTGCTGTGGAGCCTGGCGCGGAGCCTGGCGCGGAGCCTGCTGCGGAGCCTGGCGCGGAGCCTGCATCTGCAGAAGCGGCTATGAGCTCCGCCGAGGCCGCTGCCGCGGAGCCGGCAGCGCGTGAGGCGGCTGCGTCGACGACAGACTCGCAAGCATCTGAGCCAACGCTCGGCACTGATACGCCCGCGACTGACGCTGCCGTCGCTGAGGCGCCAGACGCGGCTACGGAGCCCACGAACGGCGCCGCTTCGCGGAAGCACCGCATTCGTGAAATCCACTTCCCCGAGGAGTGGCCGGCGCCCTTGCACCGCCTGCACTCGGACGCCTTCTGCCGCATCTACTTGCCTACCGAGGGCGTCGAGACGGTACCGGACCCGGCGAACATGCTGGGTCTGCTGCTGCGCGACGTGGCCGTGGACGTCATTCGACACATCGACTTCAACCGGCGCGAGGTCACGCGCCAGCTCATTGCCCTGGACATGTTCTTCAACCAGCGCATCTTCGCGCCCCCGGGCGTGCCGCTGGACACAGTGCTGCAGTACTCGCAGGGCGAGCCGACATGGAAGATCGAGGACATGGCGCTCGAGGCGGTGTACTCGCAGATGTTCGACCTCGTGTCCGACCGCGACCCGTTCCCGCTCGTGTACTACCACACGCTGCTCGTAGAGGCCTGCGTCATGGCGCCGCAGGACATTGCGCCGGTCCTGGGCCGGGCGCTGCGGTTCCTGTTCAACCACTTCGCGACGGCAGACGCAGAGCTGCTGTTCCGCGCCGTGGACTGGTTTGCCCACCACGTGTCGAACTTCGCGTTTACGTGGAAGTGGAACGAGTGGGTCGACACGCTGCAGCTCCCCGAGTTCCACCCGCAGCAAGTATTTGTGCGCGAGCTGCTGGCGAAGCAGGTGCGGCTGTCGTACCCGCAGCGCGTGCGCGACGTGCTGCCCGAGGAGTTCCAGCCGCTCGTGCCGGACACGCCGGACATGCCGCCGTTCAAGTACGCGCAGGACGAGAAGGTGCTGCGCTTTGTGGACGCTCTGCAGAACCCCGCCGAGTCGTCGCCGGACGCCGTGCTTGAGGAGTTCGAGCCCGAGCAGCGCGCCGACGTGCTCATTACTTGTGTTTGCGACCTCGGCAACCGCTCGCTGACGCACGCGAGCAACTGGGTGTCGAAGACAATTGACCTCGTGCGCAAGTACGTCGATGACGATCGTCGCGTCGTAGAGGCCGTGTTTGCGTACTGGCAGCAGTCGCAGTGGATTGGCGCCCTCATTGTGGGCCAGTTCATCAGGAGCCAGCTTGTGTCGCCGCAGACGTATGTGGACTTCGTCGTGAGCCACCCGGACCTGCTCCTCTCGTCCGTGGGCTGGGAAGCCATGCGCGAGAACGTGGAGGAGGCGCGCAAGGCCCTCGGCGGCGTCACGATCGACGAGGAGTGGGGTGACTGGTGGATCAGCCGGCTGCACAAGGCTCTCGACCGCAAGGCTGTGCCGAAGTCGGTCGGCGCAGCCGCTGACGCCGCGATGGACGTCGACAAAGCCATCGAAGCGGACGCTTCGGCACAACCTAGCGAGCCGGCGCGCGGGGCCAGTGAAGCGGAAGCGCCGTCCGAAGGGCAGCCCGAAGCGCAGCCCGAGGCAAAACGTGAACCCGACGCTGAGCCAACTACTGCCGGCGCGGGCGCAGTGGATGCGGCCGAGACCGAAGCCGAGTCTGCAGCAGCGCCAGCAGCCGAGCCTGCAGAGGCTTCTACAGTGCAATCCGGCACCGACGCGGCTTGAATAGGCGCCGCATATTGCAAAAAAAAAGCCCACCAAGTACAGTATACGGCTGTCTAGATTTTGTCTACACTGTTTACTGCGAATATTGCACTTACTGCGCTCGCGTTCGCATTCGCATTCGCGTTCGTACGCGCGTTCGCGCGCGCGAGCGCTACTGTAAAAGGAAGCGTCTAAGTGGACGACCCAATAGTTCAGATTTATAGCTAGGAAAGAGAACGTGAGCGTCTTTTGCTAGAAGTGCTCGGCAGCAAGATTGTGTAGTCGTACTGGCTCCAACGCAGCGAGCGCCTGCACCACCACCGCGCAGGGCGCACCCCAGCACCACCACCAGCACCACCCACCACGCCGCTCGAGCACGTGACCTCGGTTTATTCAGGGCAAGATTTTCATATGAACGTCGTCACATCTTACCGGACAAATGGCATCGCTATTCAGTGTTTCCGTGACTGACGAGACGAAGGAGCGCATCGCGCGCGTCCTTGACGCCAGCAGGGTGGCGCTCCACTACGGCTGGATCCCGCTCATCATCTACGTGGGCTGGTCGCAGAGCCTGCCGCGCCCGTCGATTGTGAAGCTGCTTTCGCCCCTCCCCAGCGCCTAAACAGCGCGCAAATCGTGTACATACGAATTCTCGGGCTAGAACCTAGCCAGTCGCAATTGCTGCCGCAATCGCAGCCGCAATCGCAGCCGCCTTCCCTAAGATCTATAACCCTGTACTGAGCGTGCTGCCTTACGTGGTGGCTTGTCGCGCACTCGGCCTGGCCCTGACGACGAAGGAGACCGAAGGAGTTTCCAGCAAACTTGGACGTAGACGTCAGCGGCCTTGCAATTAAGGAGCCCAGATGCAGTATCTTTGTGCTCGGGTAATGGCTCGGTGGAGTGCCATAGACTTTGCCATACGCCAAGTGTTTCTAACTTTTCATACACGTGAGTCGACGAGCCATTTGCGTGGCTCGGCCGTTTACCTAGGATCTCCTTTATATCGTCGTTACATCCATAACTTCAGTAACTACCGAGCTCGGTTGTTTGGTGGCTGCTTCAGGCTGGTGTCTTAATGGCTCGTAGGCCGACACAATTAGCATGACGGGCTACGGTACGGTGTCATTTACTGCGGTCAGTGCGAGACAGCTCGACTAGCGCACGAAGCGCACGAAGAGTAGCGCGACGATTCTATCGTGCGCCATGCTTAATAGCCCGAGAACATTAGTCGTGGGACTCTCGCTACCGGCAGGCAAGGTCAGCTGGTACTTAGCGGCAGCCCCGTAGCACTTCTTTTAGGGCGCAGAATTTCAACTTGACGTGCGCAGTAGGAGTGATATCACTGGCGACGTGCATGCACGCCGACGAGGTCCCCTAAAAAGGTCCCTAATGAATCCTGGCAGGTTTGGTGACAAGAATCGTTTTACCAAGAGACTACATCGCACTACAAGTTACTCGCCCGTTTGAAATGACTATTATATGCTGCCGAGCAGTGATGCAGCCACGGAGTTATACCCACCAGAACAAGACGCGTGGAGAGTCAGGGAACGTGGTTCCAGAAGGGGCGTCCCTAGAGAACCAGTTATTTTTTGTGTTATGCACGTTTGGAAACTTTCCCATAATTCCGCCTGTGAGAACCATTCCCTCGAGTTTTGCGTTTACCCTTGCGTTGTTGTTGCCTTAGTTGAACGCTCCTAGGCTCGAGCTTGTCGAAAACTCCATCCTTGAGCATGAACCACTCATAAATCTGGTCAAAGGAAGTAAAGCTGGTTTCGGCACTAAAGAACCTTTCTGCCAGTCCTGGTGGTACTTCGTAGAGCCTTGCGTGTGACTTCCAAATAGCCATGGCGCAATAGCGTAACGCCTCACGCGAACTTGTTGGAAAGTATCGTGCTTGCCAAAGTTCAAAGCGGGTAATGTAGTCAATCGTAGACTCAGTTTTACCCCTTTCTGGATAATGATGTGGTACATCAACGGTATGCTCCAGTTCAGGCATAAGTCCCTTTAACTGTTGTAGAAATTCATACGTTTCGTCAGCCCAAGTTCTGGATCGCCAAAAGGAGTTCGTAAAACGGCTCCGCAGAACGATCTGACATAGACAGGAAAACCCCCGCTGTGCGGGTGTTGCGTTAGACGGAAGCGGGTCAAGCAGAAACCTAGTGTACCCGCGACGACGAAGAATATGTTGAACATGAAAACAGAATTCAAAGAGATCCATCCTTGAATTAACGAAAGGGAGACGATTCACATCATCCTTAAGGTAGGCAAGAATGTCATCAATGAAGTACGGATGGGGAACGTTGTAGTCCGGGACAAGAACTGTAGTAGATACTGTTGGAGAGTTTGACTTGCGACCCAATTGTTGACCCGGAGTCGAGAATGAATCATCTTGTGGTTGGTCTGAGGGACGGCGATTCTTGTTGTCTAACATTTGCCAACAACACCAAAAACTTCTGTAAAATGCGATGAACAAAGTGGCCAAAAGATAGATGTACCTAGTATATGTTAGTCGGGAACAGTCATCATACTGACCTTGCTTCTGCAGTTTCAGATCTGCACCAAATACCTTTCAGTTTTGCGCATGGCTCTGAAACAGTGTCATGAATGTCTGCAGCATTCTATAATGTATATAATAATCGAAAGAATGCGAATACGTTGCAGCACATTGAGGTGAAAGTAAGGCCATTTTCGAAAGGACACACTTGTCGGGCTCCATGTCGGAGTATTCCATAATGCGGCCGGCGAGGTTGGGTCGCCTAAAGCTGTATATGCGCCAAAACAAGATACGTAGAAGGTCAGGGAACGTGATTCCAGAGAGACAACCCGAGGTTAGTCCCCACCACTGACAAGAATCGTCTTACCAAGAGGCTATATCGCACTACAAGCACTCGGCCGTTTGAAATGACTATTACGGTTATATGCTGCCGAGCGGTTCAATGTGTTATCCGTACCCACCGTACTGCCGACACATGACTAATCCGGTGATGTGACAACGGAGGTTGGGTCGCCTAAGACCACATATACCCACCAAAACCAGACGCGTGGAGGAGGGTCAGGGAATGTGATTCCAGAGAGACCGCCCGAAGGGGGTCACTAGAGAACCAGTTATTTTTTGTGTTGCGAACGTTTGGACACTTTCCCATAATTCCGCCTGTGAGAACCATTCCCTTGAGTTTTGCGTTTACCCTTGGGTTGTTGTCTTAGTTGAACGCTCCTAGGCTCGAACGTGCTGAAAACTTCATCCTCGAACGCGAACCACTCATAAATCTGGTCAAAGGAAGTAAAGCCGGTTTCGGCACTAAAGAACTTGGATGCTAGTTCTTGTACTTTGTAGAGCCTTGCATGTGACTTCCAAATAGCCATGGCGCAATAGCGTAACGCCTCACGCGAACTTGTTGGAAAGTATCGTGCTTGCCAAAGTTCAAAGCGGGTAAGGTAGTCAAATATAGACTCAGTTTGACCTCTTTCTGGATAATGATGTGGTACATCAACGGTATACTTCAGTTCAGGCATAAGTCCCTCTAACTGTTGTAGAAGTTCATACGTTTCTCGAGCCCAAGTTGTGAATTGCCTAAACGAGTCCGTAAAACGGCTCAGTAAAAGTCCCTTACATTGAGTGGAAAGCCCCCGCAGTACGGGTGGTGCGTTAGACGGAAGCGGGTCAAGCAGAAACCTAGTCTCCGGGTAACAACGGAGAATACGTTTAACACGAACACAGAATCCAAAGATATCCTTCCTTGAATTAAGGAAAGGGAGACGATTCACATCATCCTTAAGGTAGGCAATAGTGTTAGTAATGAAGAACGGATAGTTGTACTCCGGCGGAAGCACTGTAGTAGTTACAGTTGGAGAGTTTGACTTGTGACCCAATTGTTGACCGGGAGTCGAGAATAAATCGTCCTGTGGTTGGTCTGAGGGATGGCGATTCTTGTTGCCTAACATTTGCAAACAACACCAAAATTTCTGTAAAATGCGTTGAACAATGTGGCCAAAAAATATCCGTTACCTATATATATATATATGTGAGTCGGCATCAGTCATCCTCGTATTGGGCCTTGCCCCTGCAGTTGCAGACCTGCACCCAATAGCGTTTAGTTTTGCGCATGGCTCTGAAACAGTGTCATGCCGCATGGTGCGACACAGCGGGCGCTCGCGCACATTTCCCGTGGAAGGTCAGAGAACATGATTCGAGAGAGACAACCCGAGGGGAAGTCTCCAGGGCACCAGTCCCTGGATAACCAGTTGTTTACTGTCTACATGTCGTCTAGCCCTGCCTTATCGAGTATCACGTGGTCATGCTCTATGTGACACTAATCACGACGAGCCGCACGCACTCTACACAGAGAGACGTGCGCAATCAGCCACATGCTCCTGCCCGCAGGCCGTGTGTATGCTAAACAGAAAGATAAAATTCATCTACAACATTCGCACATATATAGATACACGTTTAACTTGCAGGAAGGGCAATTTACTTGCTGTCGCCGCCGAGGGCAGAGCTGACCTTGTCGCTGGCCTGCTGCAGGTAGCTCTTCTCCTCCTCGGGCTGCGCCTTCGAGCCGACCTTGTCGGCCTTGTCGGTGACGGTCTCCTTAGCCTTGTCGAGGTACGACTTCTCGGAGTCGGGCTTCACGGCCTCGCTGGCCTTGTCGGAGAAGTCTTTGCGGAAAGTGTCGGACATTGTGAGTTGTGTTTGGTTGGGTGAGGTCTAGAAGCACGAATTGTGGGCGCCTTATATAGTTGTGGAGTGGTGGGCACGATGCGCTGTCATTAATGACGTGCGCCGAGGCTCTGTTGACACTTGCGCGGTTTAGAGACGCTTGCGCATCTCAGAGCAGCGCCCTTGCCCACAAGCCAAATAAGCCGTTGGCTGGAGCAGAGCGCAACCTTTGTTTGGCAGATGCGCGGGGCGTGCTGGCAATAACGGCGATGAGCATACGCAGCCATCCATCGCCGCGGCGTCGCTGTGCGAGACACTAACGCTCTGCCTAGCCCGCCGCGCTCACCCACGTCGACGCATCTCTGCGGCTTCGGGTCTGCCCGCCACCTGCGCACGCCCACAATTGTCACATGGCCTAAAGCGCTTCACGCGCACACCGGCGATGATTGGCCTAGCCTCCTGGAGGAGACCCCAACCCTGAGCATACCCCAGCAAGGTCTTGTGGGGTAGCAAGTGGCAAGGCACCCCTGTCGCAAGGCCCCAGCGACGCGCGTCTGGCGCGCTTGCTAAGATGGCGCGCGACACGATCGCGTAGCGGGGCTGCGTCAGCTGCGCGTAATAGAGGCAGCCCGCAGCAGAGGTGAGTTACAGGGGGCTGGGACTGCGGAGAAGCGGACGGCGTTCGGGCGCGAAAACCATATGCCCACAATTAAGCACCGACACAAGCCGTGCGGGCCGGCTACACGCGTGAGAAATGCCGCATAGAAGAGTGCCGCATCTGGGGTTTCATGGAAGGGTGTAGTCGCAAGGGGAAAAAAGTAGCCTGCGCAAAGCGAGTACCCTCCGGCTCGAAATGGCTCATCGTGCGCTGCGCCTGTAACTTGCGGTCCCGGGCCGGAGCGAGGAGCAATCGCCCACCGCACATAACTCTAATTACGGTTTAGAGCCGGGTTCGCCGCATCGGCGCAGGCTGGCGCAGGCTGGCGCAGGCTGGCGCAGGCTGGCGCCGGATCGCGGCAGCCCCAACAACGACATGCGGCCGTGCCCTCCCCAAATTCTCATGCATCGTTTCGAACCGCTCGTCGCGACCCCACAGTCTGCCCCGTAACCGCCGCGAGCCGGCCTTAATCTGACACGTGCCCTGTCGCCCCCATCTGCATGGTTACATCAAGGGCAGCCCCATAGACTTGGGGCCGGTTTCTGGCTTGCGACGCCCGCGCACTATAAGGCCCACCAACGAACCTAGGCGCGGCTCGGCAAACCTCTAATAACGCCGACCGGGTCCTGCACGACACGGAGTTTCCCCGTTATCTGCCGCGCCGATCACGAGGCTGTTCATGCGTGACGATTCTTTTCATGTGGCGAATCGCGGGGTACCATGCACTCTTCGTGTGGAGTGCATATACGCCTGCGCCCCTTAACGCACCTGCGCCGGAATGTAACGTAATTGGCTGGGTTGGGGGGCCGTGTGTCCGACAGCCCTAACCGCACCGTGGTTGCGGAAAAGTCCGCAGGAGAGTTGGCGACGGCGCCCAATTTAAATACGTAAGACAGGTGCGTAAGCCTCATGCCCGGCCGGCACAAAACGACCTAACCAACTCTGTAAAGTTTAGCGCCCACAGCCTGCTTCTGCAGCATCGTCGTGTTCGTCGCGGCACCCGCAACCCCGCTGATAAGCTCCGCCAAGGTTTCGTAAATTAAAAGACGGAACAGATGTGTAGGGTACGGGTAGGCACGGCGGTCGCGGGTTAAGAAAAACGCCAGCAGCAGGATGACGTAGTCATACACGGCCCGCCCGAAACAGCAATCGAACCGCCTCATTACTACAGACTTAGTATAGTCGCTCTCTAGAAAATCTGCGACCTAAGGACCGTGAACATGCTGCGCGTCGCCTAGCAATCATTTCGACCGGAACAACTAGAGCTAAGTTGCCGGTAAATGTGGGCAAGGCATCTTCTGCATGATGCATGCTGCATGTGGCGCTCAACAACCGGGCAGGATGCGGACTAGGGCAGGTGTAATGGATGTGTCACGTCAGGGCGCCTCCCCAGCATCCGCCGCGTCAGGCGCATACTGCTGCGAGTGAGGCGCGTCGCGCGCGTCGCCGCCACGCGCCTTGGGAGACGGCGGGAGCTTGCATCCTGGTCGAGATCCAGTGTAGTGCCGTCGGGCCATCTGCCTCCGGCCGTTTCCTGAGACAGCCGCGACGAACACTTTTTTTTGCAGGAAATTAATGTCGAGACCCAACCCCTCAGCAGACGTAGGGTTCTACACGTGATGGGGCCTGGGCCGACCCTTAGACGTCCGGTTTTTGATAGCCGCGGCCTCCTATAAAAGCAAGAATCGGCGCGTGCGGCGAGGCCAGAGAACCAGCTTATCCGCATTCGAGGACTCCGGCACGGATTGTACGCCACCACAGGGCAGGCCAGGAGCTCGAAACGGTGACGCACGCATTTGGGAACTTTGCGAACCGTACTGGGAGATAAGCGCCATCCCAGCCCCGTTCAGAAACTCAAATTCTCCGCCATAACTGGAAGTTTCGCGTGACTCTGGCGCGCTTCTTCCGCCCGCTTGCTTTGCAGTCTTCAGCCGCGTAATTTCGCCTGAGACGCAATCGCAACCCTTCACAAGGCAGGCCTACATTCAGCTGTCTTGAGCTCCTCTGTCTGCTTGCTATTCAGATTGGAGCAGCACTAACGTAGGTTATGAGCACTTCAGTGGCGTCTGCACTGGAGTTTCCACGACCAAGCTATGATGGACAACAGCGAACCCAATCCAAGCCTCAGCAGGCACAGCCGCAGCAGGCACAGCCACAGGCTCGACCGCAGCAGCAGCAGGAGGAAGAACCTGCGGACGCGCGCGAGCCGCGGCAGCTAATTGGTGAGCGGCACATTGGTGAAAACGCCGAGGAGCCCGGGCCGGACCCAGCCGAGCGGGCAATGGTGCGCGCCCAGGTGCGGGCGCAGGCGTTCGTGAACCGGGCGTCGAGCAGCGACACACTATCTGAGCCGAAGCAATGGCCGCCCCTGGCGCGTAAGAAGAGCGGAGAGCTCGTGAAGAGCTCACTGCGCTCGCGCGGAAACCTCGCGCGCCCAGAACTCACGCGCACGAAGTCGGAGCCCATGCGTAAGGCCGTGCACTTCAACCAAAAGCTCGAGGACGTGCGCCCGTTCCGCAAGACGCAGCGGCCCTCGGCGATCAATCCCGAGGGAAAGAAGCCGCGGTTCTCGACGGGCAGCTCCTCGTCGGAGGGCCTTTCCGACGGCACGGACAACGACGACGATGACGATGACGATGACGACGACGATGACGACGACGAAAGCGGCTGGACGCTGCTCACGCCCGGATTTGCGCCGCACCGCTTCAGCGGTGTGGCTGGTGCGCAGCGGCCCGTTGTGTACCTGGATGCGTTGCAGCTGAACGGCGACAAGTCGGCCGTGAACGGGACTATTTATGTTAGGAACCTGGCGTTCGGAAAGCACGTAGCCGTGCGCTACACAATGGACAGCTGGAACACCTTCAGCGAGACGAAGGCCGTGTGGAACGACGACGTGCGCAAGCACGACCGCGACGCCGGCTACGACCGCTTCGACATGACGCTGCCGCTGCGCTGCTTTTCGCCGTTGGTACTGTGCGACACAGTGATGTTTTTGTGTGTGCGGTATAACGTCAACGGCGAGGAGTTCTGGGACAACAACAATGGTGCGAACTACGAGCTATACTTGCGTAACTCGGAGCTGTTGCACTCGCTGTCCGCCCAAAAGAAGAAAGCAGCGCCCAGCGTTTCCTCTAACACGCGGCCGGGGCTCGGCCGCTCGGCGAGCGCCGGTCCCATTGAAAAGACGGACTCGGTTAAGGAGATCTTGAAGAGCACTATGCTGGACCTTGACGACAAGCCCGGCCTGGCCGGCCCGCCTGGGATTCCCATGAAGCGGCACTCTGGCGCGAACAAGAGCCGCTACTCGTTCGAGGCGTCATACGCTATGCCGCCGCAGGCGCCGTCCGACGCGCGCGAGGAGAGCGCGCACGGACGCCATCTGCAGCCGCGCTACAACGCGTTCACGGCGCAGCAGCTGGCGCGCTCGTGGATGCCGCAGGAGGCGGCCGTGCCCATGCCCGCAAAACTGAAGGACAGCGAGCGTGTGAGCACGGGCCCAGCGCTGCCGCGTATTACGAGCGAGCAGCCGCCCACGCACACGTGGGAGTCGCAGTCCTACAAGGACTTCGTGTCGAAGTACTGCTTCTACACGCCGACGCCGAAGTCTGCCCACAAAAAGGCCCTTGAGGAGTCGTCTCACATCGAGACGTCCCGCGACGGGTCCCCCGAGAACCAGCTGTCGTCGGCCGAGTCGTCCGACGTCGACCTGACGACGCTGCGGCGCGACCTGCCGCTAGCCCCGCAGCGCGAGACTAACCGTGTTTGAGCAGGCCTGCCGGCGCCAAGCCAACGGGGGATACGCGCGAACGCCGCCTCGTCGAGGATTCCGGTTAATGTCTGTTTCACCCGCTGTCGCATCTCTCGTTGCTTGATCCAAAGGCTACAATTTTGGCTAGCATGCATGTCACACTGCCTTTCTCCAGCAAGTGCATTGCGCGGTATTATTATTATTATTATTATTATTATTATTATTATTCTTATTATTACCCTTCCTTCGCAAGAAGAAGGAAGGGAAAAAGAAAGAAGCATAGTTTAGCTCAGTTCAGTTCAGTCTTTCATTCGCATGCGCTGTAGGAGAACTCAATTTCAAGTAGTACAAAACGTTCGTGTCAAATCATTAAACAGAATAATAAATAGAAGCGCTCCGGTCGCGTTAGATGTCGAACGAGAAGAGCTTCACGAGCCCGTCGTCGCCACCGGAGGCGAAGCCCGTGTCCGTGAGGCCGACGCAGCACACGGGCTTCGTGTGGCCCGAGAACGTGTGCCAGCACTTGCCGGACTGCACGTCCCAGACCTTAACGAGCTTGTCGTGCGCGCCGCTCACGATGCGGAAGTGGTCGGCGGCGATGCACCATACGCCCTCGATGTGCCCGAACAGCGTGCGCGCGCAGCGGCCCGTGGCGATGTCCCACACCTTGATCGTGTTGTCGAGCGACGCCGTGAGCAGATGTGTTGGCAGGACCATGCGCTTGTCGCTCTCGTCGTCGTCGCCGTTGTTCGACGAGTTCGACTGCCGCCGCGTGCGCATGCTCCACTCCGGGAACGGGCTGATCTCGACGGCCGGTTCCTGCGCCGGCTGGTCCTCGAGCGCCTCGGGCGGGCCCGACGGTAGAATATGGTGGTCGTGCTGGCTCTCGCCCTCGAGATGCTCGAGCGTGATGGGCAGCGCGTGCTGGATCTGCGCGACGTGCGCCATGGGCCCGTTCTCGGGCCCGCCAAAGATGCGGATGCAGCGCTTCGAGTCGAGGCACCACATGCGCACGGTCAGGTCCTCACTGCTCGTGAACAGCGTGTTCGACGCCTTGTGGATGCGCACGGAGTGCACGGCGCCCGTGTGGCCGCGCAGCGTGAAGCACGACTTCATGACGAAGTCCCAGATCTTGATGGACGAGTCCTCGCTGCCCGCAGCGATGAGGTTCGAGTCAAAGTCGATGCACAGGATCTTCGACTCGTGCCCGCCGAACGTGCACAGACACTGGCCCGTGCGGTAGTTCCACACGCGCACGCTCTGGTCCCAGGACCCCGTCACGAGCTTCGTCGCGTCGAACCTGAGCGCCGACACGCCGCGTATGTGGCCGTGCAGCTGGCGCACGAGCTTGCGCGTCTCGACGTCCCAAATTGACACGAGCCCGTCCGCCGTGCCGGCCATGAGATACTGCTCGTCGAACTGCAGGCTCAGCACGGGGAACGGGTGCCGGAAGTCCTTCACGACATAGCGCCCGCTGCGCCAGTTCTGCTCAATTTTGTAGCGCTCGAGATAAACTTCCTTCCAGGGCCGCGTAATCGTCGGCCGCGGCCGCTTCGTGCTCGGCGGTGTGCTCGACGCCGCATCGTCCTCAAATATACGCTTGCCGTTGGGAAGCACCTCGGGCACGGGAGAGGCGCGCGCGCTGCTTGAGGTTGAGTAGAGGCCGTTTGTCGGCACCTCCTGATGGTTCGTGAGGCACTCGAGGCGGTCCATGACGGCACGCTTTGAGCGGCGCAGGCGTTTGCGCTCAAGCAGGGGCAGGCCCCAGCCGCACGTCGTGCACTTGCGGTCAATGTGCTGCTCGCACAAGTGGTACCAAACGACGTCGTCGTCGGCGAGCTGCTTCCACGTGCGGCTGACCATGGACGCCATGCACAGCGAGTTTGCGTCCAGGTAGCCCAGGATCTTGAACGCGAGCTCAATGGGCAGCGACGCGATGAAGTCAATGCGCAGCAGCTCCTTCGTTGTTGTGGACACGTCGCTCAGCTGCGGGAAGCAGCACTGCGAGAGCATGCCCTTCATGATGATCTGCCGCTGGCGGCCCGACGCCGTGCCGAACAGGTTCCACATGTGCGAAATGACCTTGCAGTCCTCCTTGGGCAGCGTGTCGAGCTCGTTCTGCATCTGCTGCATTGTGTACTTGTCCGGCAGCAGGTTCGAGTGGTCCGGGTGGTGCCGGTAGCAGTAGTCCGTGTGGGCCATTTTCGCGGCCGCATGGCGGGCCATGTAGGCGGCAACCATAGCGTAGTTGCCCTCAGCGGCCTGCGCGAGCTTGCTTGGCTGCGGCTCTGCGCTCGGCCGCGGGCCCTCGCGCGACGGCGGTTCTGGCGGCGGCGATGGCTCTCGCGACGGCGGGGCGCTGTCGCTGATAGCGAACTCACTGCCGCCGCCCTTGCTCTCCAGGTTTCTTAACATGTTGAGCCCCAGTTACACACACTCAATCGGCAATTAGATCGCGATGGCGGCTGCGGCCAGTTTATAATGACGCCGAAGCTTTTGATACTGCCGGCAGGCGTCTATGGGCTAGGGCTTCTGCCGAATTTTGTACGCGGCCACGTGGCCTAGCGTCATGCCTTAGAGCCCGAAGTTAGCAGGGCTAGGGCTTGGCCCGGCCGTTGAGAATATTCGAGCACATACAGCCCGGGCGGCTCACTAAGTGCGTTCACGCCGTTACGCTAGGGGCGCCGGGGATGGCCGCCACAGGCCAATTGGCCCCGGTAGGCAATGTCTAGGATCGCGCGTATCGCATCGTTGCAGCTATGATCCGTGTATGTGCATGTGTGTGGCGACGGCCGCAGCTCCGCGCAGACACCTAATGCCGAAACGCTTGTCTCTTTGCACGTGACAGGAAATAATCAGGCGTCTCCGCCGCACCGAAGCGAGCCACGTCTTTTGCCCCTCCCATTGCATAATGCCTGTGTGCGGCGCTATATTTGGCGGCACGGCGCCGATAAGAAGACTGCCGCATGCAGCGAGCGCACGGAGAATTCCCGCAGCTACGGCAAGGGCCGCTAGCAGGGGGAAGCTCTAAATGAATTATGACCTATTTATCTCTGCGCAGCGCGCAATTGCCGCTGCCAAGCCGGTCAAAGCGCAGCAGCGTCGCGTAGCGATTATATAAAGCCGGCCCGCGCGGCCGTTTTTTGTGGAGATCAGCAGCGGGTCGCGGCATGCCCGCCGCACGGCTGCATCGCTCTCGCGGAACTTGGCCGCTCAGCTCTGCACGCTGCACAGCCTCTCCTGGCCACTGTGCGTGTTAGACTGCTGTTCTGTGCGCGTTCATAATATAAACGGCTAAGCCGCGCAGCTCGCGGCGGCGCCAGTGAGAGCCCGCAACCGGGCCGGCCGGTTTCTTTAGTAGAGCTTATTAGTTACTGCTATTGCTGTACAAACAAAAGAAGAGAAAAACAAAACCTACTTCGAATCCTTGCGTATACTTCAGGACGCAACTAGTTCTAGTTCTTGCTCTTGTCCTCCTTCAGCGTGACGATGCGGTTCAGCACGATGCGGTCCGCGGCGCTGTCCTTGTCCATGCAGAAGTATCCGACGCGCAGCGCCTGGAACCGCACGGCCTCGGGCGCGCCCTTTGTGTCGTTGCCCTCGAGAATCTCCTCCTCCTTCGAGCGCGCCTTCGGCTTCCACGGCGACTTCGCCTTCACCTCCCAGAAGCCCGTCTCGACGAGCGCGTTCGCGTGCACGACCTCGCTCTGCGGGTTCAGGTCCGCGAGGTACCCGTCCGGGTGCGCGCTGGGGTTGTCGCTCTTGAACAGGCGGTCGAACTCGCGCACCTCGGCCAGGCGCACGGGGCTGTTGTCGCGCGGCGACTCGGCAACCCACTGGATAAACGTCTTCGGCTTCGTGCCGGACGTGTCGAGCTCGGCCTCGATCTCGACGACGCGGCCCGCGGCGTCCTTCTTGACGCCGGTCGCGCGGATGGGGTGCGGCACGCGCAGCAGGCCGACGGGCTGGTCAAGGGCAAGCCGGTAGTAGTTCTCGCCGGCCTGCTCGCGGAAGTCGGCCGCGTCGATGTACACGGTCGACGTGAAGGGCACGCGGTGGTCGCCCATCTCGGCGTTACCTGGCTTGAACGGGAGCTCGATCTCCTCGCGGTGGTCGGCCGGCAGGTTCGTAATGCGCACCTTGACGGGATCCAGCACCATCATGAGGCGCGGCACGTTATGCTCGAGGTACTTGCGGATGCTCGTCTCGATGCGCACCGTCTCGATTGTGGACGTCGTCGTCGTGACGCCGAGCTCGTTGATGAACGCCAGAATGGCACCCGGGGGCACGCCGCGGCGCCGCAGCGCCACGAGCGTGAACAGGCGCGGGTCGTCCCAGTCGCGCACATAGCCCTTCTCGACAAGCTGCAGCAGCTTGCGCTTGCTCATGACGCTGCCCGTTAGGTTCAGGCGGCCGAACTCGCGCTGCGCGGGCTTGTACACCTTTACGGCGTCGCACAGCCACTCGTAGCTCTCGCGCGACATGCGGAACTCGAGCGTGCACAGCGAGTGACTGATGTTCTCCATGCTATCGACGAGGCAGTGCGTGAAGTCGTACGTCGGGTAGATGCGCCACTTCGTGCCCGTGCGGTGGTGCGGCGCGTCCAGCACGCGGTAGGCCACAAGGTCCCACATCTGCGGGTTCGGGCTGCTCAGGTCCTGCTTCATGCGCAGCGTCGCCTCGCCCTTCGCGTACTCGCCGTCGCGCATGCCGCGGAACAGGCGCAGCGCCTCGGCCGGCGACTGCGCGCGGTGCTCGCACGCCGAGCGCTCGCCGCCGGGTGTGCCGTCCTCCTTCATGCCGCGGTGCTTCTTCACCTGCTCGGGCGTGCAGAAGCACACGTAGGCGCCGCCGCACTCGACAAGCTTCTCGGCGAGGTCGTACAGCTCGTCAAAGTAGTCCGACGACCACGTCACGCGGTACGGCTTGAACCCGAGCCAGGCAACAATGTCCTCAATGGCCTTACTGAACCGCGTGTCCTCGGCCTCGGGGTTCGTGTCGTCAAAGCGCAGGTAGCACTTGCCCTGGTGGTAGGCGGCGTAGCCGAAGTTCGTGGCAATCGCCTTCGCGTGCCCAATGTGCAGAAACCCGTTCGGCTCGGGCGGGAACCGCGTAAACACCTGCCCGTGCGTGGCGCGCAGGTGCTCGAGCTTCAGCTGCGGGTCCATCTGCACGTTTTCGCCGGGCGCGTGCAGCGAGCCGAGGAAGCCCTCCTCAAACATGTTGTGCGTCTCCTCCGGCTCAGCCGTCTTCTGCGCGGGCTGCTTCTGCTGCTGCTGCTGCTTCGCGGCCTGCTTCGCGGCCTTGTTCTGCAGCTTCGGGTCGTCGCGCTCGTCCTTTGGGCCCAGCAGCTGCAGAAACGCGGCATCAATGGCCGGCTTGAACAGCGCCGGGTTCGCCCACCGCAGCGCGGGCAGGCGCTTCAGCGCGCCCAGCGTCGGGCCCAGCGCCTTGTAGCGCTGCGCGGTGATCTCGGCCTTGTGCGCATCGACGTAGTTCTGCGTCTCGCGCTTCACGTCGGCCTCCGTCACGACGACGCCGACGCCGCTCTCCTTATCGAGGCCGGCCGGCGTCGGCTCGGGCGTCGCGCTCACGTACTTGAACGCCGCGTCGACTTGCTGGCTCGACGCGAGGCGCCCGTCGGCAATCGCCTGCGCCACGAGCTTGCGGTTTGCGAGCGCCTGCGGCGAGGCCTGGCGCGACGCGAGGGCGAGATGCTGCAGCAGCGACGCCTTGTTGGCGGGGTACCCGGCCTCAGCGGCCACGTCGGCGAGCTGCTGGGCGACCTTCGGGTTCTTCATCACCTCCTTCACCTTGCCATCGTCGAGCCCAAGCCTGGCCAACTGGTCTGCGACGCCGTCCATCGTACGTGGGACTATCGATAGCGAGCGGCCACAAATATTCAGAATGTGCTTCTTAAAGTATGCGTGACTGCTCGCCGGGTGAGGTAAGCGCTTATTCCTCCCTAGCGAGTTGGCTGCGCGCGCAGGCGCCACAGCTGCACGACGAACCGCGCGCATTCGCGCCGCGCGGTTCCGGGCCTAACTGCGGTGGACTTGCCGACCTTATTTTTTTTTTTTTTTTGGTTGCATGAGTTCGCATGAGCTCGCATGCAATCACGTCGTGTGCGTCTCATGCGCCTCTAACCGAATTCTCATTATATAAACACATTATATTTGTTTAAGGTCGTTAGGAGCGCCGTCGGCGCGCGAGCGCTAGCTTAGTCCAGGTTCATGAAATAGTATGTAAACACGAGCTGCTCGTCGTTGTTGCCCCTGCGCTCGGCCGTGGCGCCAACCTCGTAGCCGAACTTTTTGTAGAAGCCGCGCGCGTTCGGCACGGCCTGCAGCGTCGCCTTGGCCGGGGCGCCGCTCGGCAGGCCCGGCGGCGGCACGGCGACGTCCTTAATGAACTCGAGCGACTCGCTCATAAGCTTGTTGCCGTACTTCTTGCCCTGCTGGCCCGAGCGCACGAAAAACAGGTCGAGGTAGTACGACGTGGACCGCGGGTACGTCGTGGCGCGCAGCTCGCTCACAGACATCTTCTCGAGCTGCGCCGTGCGCTCCTGCGTCTCCGTGCACTGGTACTCGTCGGACACAGACTTGAACACGCGGCCGACGGGGCTGTTCGCGAAGTCGTTGTTGCCCTGGCCCAGCGTGCGCACGAAGTACCACGCCTTCAGGAGCAGCGTCTTGAGCCGGTACCACAGCGACGGCGTTTTCGGCGGCGCGGGCTGGTACTTTGGGAGCACCCACATGGCGCCGGCGACGGGCTGGCCCGATGCGTCGCGCAGCAGAAACACATTGTTCCGCCAGTCGCTGCGCGCGCTGATCTGGATGTACTTGGCCAGGGAGTTCGCGCGCTTCTCGAAGTTGCGCGCCTTGGCCAGCAGCTGCTCGTACTCGCTGATGGGCGGCAGCGACGCGTCGTCGAGGTGCGACTCGCGCGGCTGCAGCGCGAGGCCGGCCGCCTCGTCGCGGAAGGCGTCGACCATGACGCGCGCGAAGTCGTGCGCCTTCGCGTACGTGATGTTCTGGAAATTCAGGTGCTCAAGCGTCGTCATCGATGGCGGGCAAACAGCTCGGGAACCGACATGTGATATATTATATAGCCCTGTACGCGCAGGAGGGTACCGTAGCCGAGACGTCAAGTCACATGCTAGCGGCACCGAGCCCTGGCGCGATGACTGCGGCCGCATGGCCCCGTCGGTTGGGAAGGGGGGAAGGAGGGGAGGGGGTGGGCTTTGCCGCCGCCGTCTCCTGCGCAGCACCCGTGGAGCGCTCCTGTCTTCGCGCGGGCCTCGCGTAGGGTGCAAACAAATAAAAACGGTGGGGTGGCGCGGCAGATACGCCCTTCCCTTGTAGTGCCTGCGCCGCGCCCGCCCGCCGTGACACATAACTGCTCATATTATGCCCGCGCCGTAGTCATCACGACCGGCGTTTGTGCTTGGCGGTCCTGGCCGGTGTAAGACCCGGGTCAACGTGCGGGAGGGGACAGCGGCAATAACGCCGATTTTGTGCCGTTATCGGCATCATTAATACACGTAGTAGAAGATATGAACATATGCACGCGCGGCTGGCGGTGTGCGCGCCCTGCAGAGGTCGAGCCTTAAATGTGGCGACTGGCGAGTTCTCGAAGTCTGCAAGGCACACACAGCCCGCCAGCCAACGCCGTCAGCTGTGCGGCGCCACGTCGCCAGAGGCGGTATGTGCACACTTGTGGTCGCCGGCAGCCGTGCATTTTGCTGTGTTATGGCGGCCGTGGACTTCTGCGTCGGCGGCTGGCGCGTCCATGGACGAGGAGGGCCGCACGCCGCGCCGCGAGGCGCGGTCGCGGCCGTTCTGGTTGCGAGCTTGCGTCGCGTCGCGCTCAAACCGGTTCTGGCGCTCTTGAGCGCGAGGACACAGCTGAGACATCCGAGCGGTCTGAAGAAAAGGCGCGCATTCAGCAGAAGCCGCTGTCTCCTCAGCGCGGCCCGCCGCGTGTGTCACGCTGATAGAATCTGCATGCGGCCGCCGCACGCCATGTGTGGGCAGGCCGCATAGCACCGCGTGAGCAGCTGGGCTGCAGGGTTCAGTGATTGACTTCGACCGGCGCGACGCGCGGCCGCGGCCGCGCCAGCCTGTAAATGCATAGCTCTACCGCCGAGTACTAGGACTCTGCCCATACTCCGAGCAATTTTCGCAAAGAGCTGGCAGCGCGCATGTGCCGCTTTAAACTACGCGGCGTGCCGCTGCGCCGTTGCATATAGATCGAGGGTACAGAGAGGGTGCTCGTCATGTGCGAGCCAGGGTTCGGGCCCGCGAAGTAGCTGCAGCCGGCTGCACCCTATAGCAAGTTGCCCCAGTGCTCAGACAAGGCCCGCAGAGCTCCGCCACGCGCCTGCGGAACCCGGCTAGATTGCGAATGCATGGACTTTTGCTCAGCCCAACTTTCGCGCATCACGAACAACAGCCTAGCGGGCGCCGCGGCTGCGACGCTCACATCTCGCGTGACTCGCATTCTGCAACCCTACATCGATCGCCGCGCGGCTAAATTCAAGCCCGATGCCCTGGCGGCATGGCTTATTCGACTTGTCAATAAGGCTCGGTCACAGCAATTCGCGAGGGGCACGAGCAGCGACTGTGAGCCGCGCCAGGAGGGAGGGCTCACCAAACCCACGCGGAATGCAGGCCCACCATGACACTCGCCGGTCCACGTGTAGTGTGTGTAAGGAACCCTACAAATGTTGACCGGGGTCGGGGTTCTAGCGTGGCTTTGTGACATAAGCGGCGCTGACGCGGTGCGGCAATTTTGCGGTTTCTATGCCTTCCGGATATGTATTACGGCGCGATTGCGGCGTCGATGCATCTATGTGTGTGTAGCTGGCTCATACGAATTGGAACCGCCTTTTTCGGTGCATCGAGGACGGAACACTGTTGGGCGAAGCGACGCCTGTAGGCGGGGGAGAACATTTGTCCTCAAAATGTATGCAATTCTGCCACGCATGAGAATGCAATGCACGCCGTCGCCCCTAGTTATATAAGCATGTGCATGCACGCTCACTAGGCGAGCAGTTGCAGGCGCAGAAGCTAGAGGGGGAAACCCACGTCAGGCGGCTATCTGGTCATGAGTTCGGGACCCTGCCTGCACGGTGTCGCCCCTTTGCATGTGCGCTCTAATGCCTTCAAAGCGCGAGTCGTGCAGTAGTAATGCGTGGGCCGCGCCCGTGGCCCACCCGCATGAGCAGGAGAAGTTTTGCTAATAATAGCTTGCTGCGGAGCCGCAATTGGTGAGCACAACAAACGGCCACCATTGCGCGCGGAGCCGGGAAATCACCCTCTCGGAGGCGCTTATCGCCGCGAGGATCGGCGTTCTTTGTGCCGATTTTCGCCCGTCACAAACCAACCTATGCAGGGTTCTCGTGCAAGGGCATGGGCATATACTGACGGTCCCCGGCAAGGTCCACAACAAAGCAGGAGTAGGCATAAAGGCGGAAACCAGGGGGCAATGAATGCCGAGCAATTATCATTGTGTTTTTTTTTTTTTAAGACATTAAGGCGTTTGTAGTCGTGCCAATGGATGCGAAGCTAAGCTGCGCGGTCTCAATTTTCTTTCCCTGCTTGCAGCACACGTGCCACGCAATGCACTTAGTAACCAGCAGCCTGACGAGCGCCCCGAGTCCAGTACTTGAACATAGATAGCTTAGGGCGCTGCGCCACGTCGGCCAAGAGCCAACAGTTACAATCCTAGCCTTGTGATTACTTATTCAGGCCAAGAATTCTCCAGCGCCAGCGTACGGCTCATTGGTCAGAAGTAAGTGTTGAGCACGCGGGTAAGTCAGCGATTAGACGCCAATAGAAAGTCGCCAGAAAGTGCGGCAAGTATGAACCGCATGCGCCGCAACTGGCCGAGAGATTTCGGCCCGTGGGGATGAGACTCCAGTTCTCATTCTCATTCTGAGAGCGGGCCCAGACCAGGCCAGGCCAGGCCGGGCCAGGCCAGCAGCCGCCTGACTTACCAACAACGTCCCACAGGCGTAAGCCGACGAGCGGACGGCCTCGTGACTGAGTCCAAGGGGACCCGCGTGACCGCGTGACTCAGCGGCGCCACATCCTCTTTATGTCGTTTTTGGGTGGTGCACAGCACAGCAGCCGTTGTCCGCCTTTTGATCCCTTGCCAATGTATCGGCGGCAGCCCTGGCAGGCGTGCCGGCGCATCCACGCGACGGCCAACGCGGCAAAAAACCCGTACTACTTCTACGACCTGCAGAGCCGGCAGCCGGTCGCAGCAAACTCGCAGGCCGAGAATGCTTCGTTCGGCGCCGGCCACCGCATGTTCGACCCGCTTGCTACGCAGAGCGCCGAAACAATGCAGCAGCGCGTGCGCCGCGTGTTCGGCGAAATGGGCTCGCGCGAGGAGAGCCGCAAAGAGGCAATGGCCAAGGGCGTCACCGTCGCCGGCGTGCATGTGCCGGCGCGGCCCGAGGAGCCCACGAACTGCTGCATGAGCGGCTGTATAGACTGCGTTTGGGAACTGTATAAGGACGAGCTCGAGGAGTGGCGCGTGCTGCGCAAGCAGGCGCGCCAAAAGCTCGAGCTGCCCGAGTACCGGCACATCAAATGGCCGCCACAATTGGGCGCTGAGCCGCCGCACCGTGCCGGCGGCACGGTGTCCGTCGCGGAGGAGACGAAGTCCGAGGACGAGGACGTCGAGGACATAAACTCTGGCATCAAGGTATTTATTGAGACGGAGCGCAAGATCAAGGCGCGGCGGCAGCAGCAGCAGGCCAAGGACCAGCTCATACAGCCGCAGCAAAGCCAGCAGCAGACGTAGCTCATGCACCACCATCACAAAAAAAACGAGCGCTTGAAGTGCGCTTTTTAGAGTTATGCACACTTCAAGCGAGTGGGGAAAACTGTCGTTGCGAGACTACGTCGCGAGACTACAAGCTTGTGAGACTACAAGCTTGTGAGACTACAAGCTTGTGAGCTGAGGCCGTGCAGCATACTGCGACGTTGAGCTAAAACTTTGCGGGCATGTCTTCACCTGACGCAGCCGCCGTTCCTGGCCGCTCGTGCGTGCCCAGTTCGGAGGTTCGCGGGCGCGGCGCCAAGCCCTCGCGCAAGCCGCGCATGCGGCTCCTGTGCTGCTGCCACGACGATGCTGCTGCGTCATTTCGGCGCATGCACAAAGCGCTCGCGTCGCTGGCAATTCACTTTTGTACATGAATAGACAATAAATTATTCTGCGAGTTGCTACTCTACTTGGATCCCCTCGTCAGCAAGAGCGGTCTTCGCCTGCTCGACCTGCAGCATGAGCTCCTTGTACTTTTCGGGCTTGTCGTTGAACGTGAGCACGTCGTAGCCGAGCGTGCCCAGCGCGTAGGAGCCGAACGTGACGAGCGCCCACCAGGGAAGCACGGGCACAATCTCCGTGCGCGCCTTCTGGCCTACAGGAATGGCCCCCGTGTACAGGGCGAGCCAGATACTGAGGAGAATTGCGAGAAACGCGGCGGTCTCGGTGGCTTTTGTCATGGCTAGAGTGGGCAAATCGCGGGGCGGAGAGTGACGGCTGGCGATGTGATGATGTGTGCCTTCGCGTCTCCTCTGCTTATGTGATGCGTTAATCATCGCGCGCAGCAGTAGAGCTGGTGGCCGCGGGCCGACGGCGACGCATGCACGCGCGTCGGGCAGCGCGCTCAGCCGCCGTGCAGCGTCGAATTGAAGTGCACGACGTCATTAGGCCCCACCAGCGTGTCCTCCTTCTCCAGCAGCTCCCAGTCCATGTCGTTAATAAGCACGAGTATGCCGGGTCGCACGAGCCCGTCCTGCAGAAACACATTCAGGTCGCCGTTGCGCGCCTTCACAATACCGGCGAGGCGGTCAATAATTTGCTGGAGCGGGACTATGTCCACGCCGGTATCAATCGTCAGGCTACGCTCGCCGCCGAACGCGGTCTCAAGGCCGCCGCTGAACTCAATCTGCATGCTCGTCGGTGAGGCTCGCTAGCGGGCAGTGACAAAAATCCCCAGGGCAGGGCCAGCCCCCAAACCACCACGGCAAGGCGCGGTCAAGCGACGGAAGCAAGTGCGCCAAGTCGGCGCTGCCGTTCATTCGCAAGTGGATAAAAATATTTACGGCCTCTCAAATAAGTCCTGTATCATTCCCGACGCTACGTAGCGTTCTATGCGGCGCTCTCAAAGGTATCATAACGGGACTACGCTGCCTGGAGCACGACTCTCGCTCGCGTGCAGCATACGGATTTACAGAAATAATTACAGTAGCGATAAGACTAGCTGGCTCGACTGCCTTCCCCCCCCCCCGCCTTCCAGAGTGCTGCGGTTCGTGGCTCCGCGTGCAGAAACCAGCGTGCATACACCCTAAGCCTGATATTGAAGCGATGAACCGCCGCGCATTGTCTTCACAAACTGCCGCGCCCAGCCTGCAACTGCCGCGCTAGCTTGCTTTGGCCACTCACAACCGTTGCCGCCAATCTCCTATACAGTACTTGCAACGCCTGCGCGGAGTCTAGGGATTGCGCTTTTCAGGTCCTTACCATCGCCGCGACTCCTGAGCCCCAAGCAGTCGGGTTCCGACATTGAAGATTGCACGAGCTACGTAGTACGTCGGCATTTCCTAAACACCAATTTACAATGGCTGGTACTTACCTGCTTGATACGCGCGAACACGTTGCTGGGTACTTGGCTCTGCGCGGCTACAAGCAGCCGCGTACGCGGCCCGCGCGCAACGAGCCGCCGCTGCGGGAGCTGCTGAACAAACTGTTTCCTGCTGGCGTAGCGGCCACGCTAGCCCTCAAGCCTTACACGCTGGGCTCGGTTGCCCACATTTTGACTGGCATGTCGCGCATGCATCTGGCGGAGTGCGCCGAGTGCCTCAAAGCCGTAAAGGCCCACAAGAACCCGTTTCGAGCCACGCCCGGACACATGGCGGCTGCGGATCCTACCGCACTGGCTGAGCTCGAAACGGCACTTATTACGAGTGAAATGTACTTGGACTCCCTGCGCTACAGTCATGGCGCCGGCGGACACGGCTCTCTGGAGACCGTTATGGCGCCTGCATATATCGACAGGGTCCTCAGAAAAGCAGGATGGACGCCTTTGCAGCTGAGGCCGCATGCGCAACACGCGCCTAGTTCGTACGCGAGTTCGGCACCGAGCCCGGCCAAGGACGAGACTGCCCGGCCGCCAGATGCTGAGCCGGAGGACGCGAATCTAGGTGTGCAGAGCATTGTGCGTGTCCAGAAGCGTCGGCGCCCGGCTGCTCAGACCGACTCGTCAATCAGCTTGACGGAGCGTATGCTTGTGCGCGAGCCGACGCCGCAGCTGCGCGGCACACCTACGAGTTCTGAGCTCGCTGCGCTTGACGCAGACACTATGGAGCTTGTGCTAGACTCGGCGATTTTCCCGCAGGGCCTGCCAGCGCCCGACGAGGCGTGGCGCGCGGGGCGAGACGCGTTCGACATGGTCCAGTCTCGGCCCGTATACAGTGAAGCCCCGGATCCGCACGCCAGAAACCAAGAGAGCACTGCGGCAGAGCTGGATTTCTCGCTCGGGGACGCAGCATTTGTCGGCGTAGATGCGCAGCTCGGCGTCAGCCCGCCGCGCGCGGGCGACGATGACCTGCAGTTCGACGACAACTTTCTCGATGTGGACGCCGATGTCTCGCTTCCGGATAGCGGCCTCATGTCTTCAAGTCATTTGGGTCCAGACGATGCGCAGCTCTCGCTGTCGCTGCACTCGTCACTGAGCAGTCCCCTCTCGGCCGGCACTGGTCGTGCCTCCTCGCCGGCGCTTCAACCGGCCGGTAGGTTATCGCCCGTGCGTTTAGACTTCGACAATGCGCCGGCCTTAGTATCGCCGTACTCCGCGGCACACGGGGACGGTCCGGACGGCCGGGCTCAGCAAATGCTAGACGACGGACTCGACAACGACGCCCCGCAGACAGGCAACGACGACCCTTTTGTGGCTGATGAGGCAGCTCCAGCTGCGCTCGTAACGGTCCTCAGCCCTGGCGTTGCTCTAACGCCGGCGCGCGACCTCGACGGCCTGCACAGTGGGCCTCCACTGGAAAATGCTGAGTTCGCGACCCGTCGCAATGATGCGATCCTCGACGACGTGTCGCAGGCTCCACTGCGCATGCCACAAGCTTCCGCTTCGCCGGATATGGCGCGTACAACGCCGCCGCAATCTCCGCTGAACAATGCGCAGTTAGCGGCTCTTTCCGGCTCGGCTCGTCGCATTCCTGCCGTAGTGCGCGACGCCGACTACGCGATCCCGCCGCCGCCCACGTTTTCAGCTGCAAGCAGCGCGAGCAGCGCAAGTAGTGCAAGCATCGCAAGCAGTGCAAGCAGTGCAAGCATCGCAAGCATCGCAAGCAGCGCGGGCAATGACGAGGCCTCTGCCGTGCAAGAGCCTGTGCTGCCAGTGCCGCGGCTGCGGGAGCGCGAGGCGGCTCGGAGCGCCGCCGTAGACGACGACATCAACATGTCCAGCGACTCCGAAGTCGACCTCGCACGCCTCGAGCGCGACCTGCATCGCGACCGGATTATGTATGCGGCAGACGGGCCCGCGAAAGCGGTTTGGATGCGTGAGGACTCTCCCGGGCCGGCTTGGAACACGGCCGTAGATGAGTCGCGGCACGAGCAAAGAGAGCTGAGACCAGCCTCGATCTCGGAGCTGGCCGTGCCCGCAGGCCGCGAGACGCTAGATGTACAGGGCGGAGAAGCGCCGGCAGAGACAAACAACTACGAGTTGGCACTCGTGTACGAAGGGCATCACAGGAATGCGTTTTTGAGCGGCGCTCCTCTACAGAATGAAGCACGAGCTGAGCATACAGACGGACATGCTGCCACAAGAGTTCAAATAGCTGCGCAACCTACTCACACTAGCTCACCACGGGCTATTGACGCAGAAATGTCGCCGGCTGCGGACGCGCCTCGTCCTCGTGATGGTTCAAATGACGGCGAGGCTGGCAACTCTGACTTCGAGCTTTACGTTTACGACGAGAACACAAACTACGGCCCCACCCTAAATCGCGGGCTAGTTCAGGAAGTTGCGAATACGGGAACGGATGCGGACGATGAGAGTTTTGTGCTTATTGAGAACAGCGACCTCAGCGGCATGCCATACCCGAGCCGGCTCACGAGCGAAGAGCAGTCGCCGCGCACGAGCGAAGTTGCGGGAATGCATGACTCCACGAGCCGGCCCCCCAGCGTGGCCAGCGATCTGGAGCAGTTTTTGGCGGACGGGAGTGCTTCGCCGCAGCCTCAGGACAACGTACGGCACACTTTCTCCAGCAGTGCGAGCAACGACAGCGACCTGGATCTACTCCACGCCTCGTCACTGCCTTCTTTACCACTACTTGACGCCAGCTCGTCGGAAACGAGCGTACCCGTGGCACTCGATCCGGCGACGCACTCCGCCGTGGCCGGCCAGCCTGTGCCTGAGCCGCCGACCATGGAGCAGCGCTTATTGGACCATTCGAGCGGCGGCCGTGTTGACGCGCATCCCGGAGACGCAGATCTTTTTGATGGGGACGGCTTCTCTGCCGACGAGTCGCCAGCAGCAGAGCTGCCGCCCGTACAGAGCCGCACGAACACGCAGGTTTGGCAGAGCGAGCCGCGCCGCACGTCGGCCGGCTTTGATGGCTTGTTTACGCCTGCTCAGCGCGCGCTGCGGCAACGAGTAGATCCGAGTCCATTCTGGCAGCTCCGTGAAGACGAGCTGAGCGACTACGTCGAGAACACGATGGCAGCTGCTGACAGGGTGCCGTTCACGAGCCTGTGCGAACAGGCCCCGTGGAGAACAGGCACCATCGCGGACTTCAACCTTGACTCAGACCTGTTTCACGCCGTGCTGGGCGCTGCGGGCCGCAAGCGTGTAGTGCTCGAGCAGGATACGTCTCACGCCGACGCCGTACTCATTGTCGCGTCGGCGGCGGCGCAGCGCCGTTGACGCAGTGCGGCGCACGAACCCCTGACCCCTGCAGCGGCAGGTCCGCGGCGCGGGTCCCACCCCACGCTTGGAGGAGGCCAAGGGTTCGTGCTGAAAAGTTAAATTATGTAAACACCAAAAAAAGGCCGGTAAGGGCGGCGGCCGGCGTTTGGCAGCGCGCGACGTTGCCATGGCCGAGCCCGACTATGCGGATCTCTTGGAGCGCACGCGGCAGGGAATGCCTCGCGACGAGCTCGCGCCGGTGATGCCTGCTCTGCTCGATGTGAATAACGATTTCGAGAATCCCACGAAGCTGCGCCTGCTGGGCAACGCGATCGCCAATAACAAGCCGAACGCCGCCGCGCTGCAGAACACGCCTGAGGCCATTGACCGCCTGCTGGCGCTCGGCCCGCTTGGCCTGCAGATTCTCTACAACGGCTGCGTCGAGAACAAGGAATTCTCGGCCGCGCTTGCGCAAAAACCCGGCTTCGCGGCGCAGCTGCCGCCGACGCCGGTTGCGCGCATGCTGTGCGGCGCCATGTTCGAGGCGCTCGGCTCCGAGCGGTTTCCGGACTTCGAGGCCCAGCTCGTGGTCAGCGGGTTTGTGGAGCTCGTGCTCAGCGAGCCGACGCTGGAGCAGCACCCCATTGTCGTGCAGAACTTTGCCCGCGTGTACGAGCACTGCCAGAAACTCACGCAGGCCGAGTGCGACAGCCTCGAGGCCGCCGACGAGTTCTCGGCGCTCGGGTTCCAGGTCGTCGGCAACATCAGCGCGCACGCCGAGTTCGGGCTCGCGCAGGTCGCGGACGTGCCGGCCGAGCCGTATACGTGGGACACGGTTGCGCTGCTTGCGAACCTTACGGCTGCGAAGGCGAACCTGGAGGCCGTGTTTGCGAAGTGGCCGGAGCTCGTGCCCAACACGGTCGCGCTCGTCAAGAGCGAGGACGCCGATGAGGATGTCGACGAGGACAACAACGCTGACGCCGATGAGGACGACAACGCAGACGACAGCGCCGTAAGGAAAGTGCCGATCAAAAGGTTTGAGCTCGGGCCGCTAATGAACGAGACCTGCGACGAGGAGGACTATGAGTTTGGGCGTGCCGACGACGTCGTCGACCCCGACGTGCCGTACCAGCCGCCGTTCGACCTGAATTTGTGGGGCAGTCTGTTCAGGAACGTCGCGCGCCACGCGCCTGCGGCGCGGCAGCTCGCGCAGCATGCGCCGGCTAAGCTTGTGTCGCGGCTGCTGGAGTCGCCGCTTCTGCAGGAGCTGGCCTGGGACTTTGCCAGCATGTTTGCCGCGAACTGCTACGACCACGACGTGACAGAGCTTGTCACGCAGAGCCCCTACAGCGGCGGCACGGTGCTTGTGGGCAGCTCTGCCGCACAGGGGCTGCTTGCCGCGTCGGACGTTGCCGGCGACGAAGCCGCTTGGGCGGCGCCGCAGCTGGCGCACGCCATCAGCGAGGGCCTTTCGCAGACGGGCCAGCCGCCCGTGTGGGTGAAGGGCACGCGGGCGCTGGCGCTGCTGCGCGCAGCGCATGCAGACCTTGTGAGTGTCGACGTAGAGCGGCTGGCCGCCGCGGCGCCGCAAGACGAGGCCGTACAAGCGAACCTCGAGGCGCTGAGGTCTACATAGACGCTAGGTTGTATAGCATCGAGCATTTTTGGATAAGCGGTAATGCATGAGTAGGCCACCGGCATTGTCGCGTGCGCGCCCTACGCGCCGCACTTTGTGGCCTGCGAGATTCTATGAAATGCGACTTTAAAAGCAGATTAAATGGTGTAGAGCAGCAACGAGTAAAACAAAAGCATTGTGAGTACTCCTACGTAGGCCGGCGTCTGGCGACTGTGTTTGGCGACTGTGTTTGGCGACTGCGTGTACAGCAGGATTCGCAAGCAGCCAAAACAGAACTGCGAGGCCGCGCGTACAGAGCCGCGTCCCACGATTAGATATGGACTACAAACCGTCTATATAATGACCTCGATCTGCGCCGTGTAGCCGAGCATGTTGCTCACCATCTTTTCCTCGGAGGCCAGCTCCTCGCCCTCTTCCTCAATCGCCGCCGCGGCCGCGCTCTCGGTATTCGTGAACGTGATGCGGCCCTGGCTCAGCTCCCAGCCCCGCGACTTGCGCTCGGCAACAAAGCTCTCGAGCTCGGCGTCCGACTTCAGGTAGAGCAGATGCTTGGCGCTGGCCACGGGCAGCGATGTGTAGCCCTTCTCGGCGCATTGCGCAATCTCGTTGCGGATGGTCATTTCCATGTTCTGCGGATTCGACTTCGTAAGGATGGCGAACTCGGGCGACGGGAACTGTGTCGACTCAGTCACGGCCCGCCATGCCTTGTCGTAGGCGCCCTCCATGAGCCAGCGCTCGAGCAGCACGGGGTAGCGCAGGAACTTGTCATTCTCGGGGTCCTCAAGCGTCTCGAGCTCGGTGTGGAACTCGGAGATGTTGTTCCCCGTGAGCAGCAGCAGCAAGTACAGAGCAATGATCTTCGTCTCGGACGGGCTCGCCGGCAGGCCGAGCTGCACGTCATAGAACGGGCGCACCTCGGCAATGAGCCGCTCCGTCTCGGCGTGCGGCCAGCCGGCGTGGATGCTCACAAACACGGCCAATTCGAGGAGTTGCCGCGCGGCCAGCAGGTCCGCCGGCTGGAAGTGCCGCGACGGCGTGAGCAGACCCGTCTTCGCGTACTCCAATTTTATCTTCGGGATGAGCGCCGCTGCCGCCTTGTAATTCTGCTGCTCGAACGCGCCGAGAAACTCTTGTGAAAGCTGCTGCAGCACTGCCATATTGCCGTCGTCCGTTGCGTAGTGGCAAAGGACGGCGGCCCGCTGCTTCGTCATGCTGACTCGCCGCTGCCAATTCTCGGCCTAGCCGTATAACGTCGTACAGCCCAGCTGCGGGCTGGCAAGGCTATCAACACGCGTACACGCGCGTGTGTGTGCAGGCTGCGCGGCGATACCTTGCGAAGCCAGGGGAGCTGCGGCACGCGCGCTTGCGCATTGCGCATTCGGCAACCCCTGCTGGCGCCACCGAGCGTCTGCGCCGCAGTTGCTTGCAGTGCATGCCCTACATATTTGGCCCGGGTCGGCGCCGCCGCGGCCGCGCGCGGTTGTTTATGTGGCGTCGGCCCGCCGCCGCGGG
>JANIVK010000073.1:0-36724 GCA_030555795.1 Entelexis sorbosivorans | reverse complement strand
AACGCCTCCGACGTGGCCACGGCCGGCGGCGGCCGCGCCGGCAAAAACGCAATCTCGCGCGCCGTCTGCGAGAGGCGGCCCTTGTGCTCGACGCGCACCTCGACGAGCCAGCGCACGGCGTTCGTGAGGCCCTGGTCCGCGCAGTCGACGTCGAAGCTCGGCAGCAGGAACGGCGCGGCCGGGTCGTCGAGAATGCGCAGCTCGAACGGGAACGTGCCGACGTCCGGCGCCGCGGGCTCGCCGTCGACGGTCTCGCCGGCAATGATCATGCGCCGGAACTCGTAGCCCTCGGCATTGCTCTCGCCCGGCGACAGCTCGGCGTGCTCCTCGCACACAATGAGCACCTCGACGCCCATCTGCGCCCATGCGCGCGCCGACACAACAACCTGCCCGCGCACGCGCGCACCGCTCGTGTACCAGTCCGGCTCGTTCAGGAGCTCGACCGACACGGCCTCGGCCAGCGAGCTGTTGCCCTTCGAGAACAGGTTCATTGGGGGGCCAGCAAATCACACGGCCTAAACGCGGGAGAGATTGCCTATCTCTGTTTAGTCTCGGGCGGTGCCTGCGGTGCCTGCTGCGCTTGGAATCTTATGAACTTTAATTAAGGGTACGATCAACCAACTCAGGGCTGAATGCTCAGCGGTAAGGGTCGGCGGCGGTGCCTGCCGGGCGGCTGCCGCCCCACCTCGAGCCGCCGCGGTTGGGACGCGCCGCCAATGGCCGGCATGGCGGCGGCGGCACGCAGCGCGGCTCGAGGATTCGTGCAATTAGACCTGCGCGGCCCCGCTGCGCTTACTCGCGCATCGCCGATTGCCCGCGCGCGACGCGGGCGCGCGTGTCATCCCGAGCATTGGGCGGCGTGTCTCAGCACGCCCCTTTAGTCAGAGGGCTAGGGGTCTGCTCAGCTTAACTCGAGATTCGTGCAATCGCTTAGACCTAGCCCCGCCCCTATCTGCACTCGTATCTGATAGGAGCTGCTGCCCCCTACGATGATACGCTGCGCGCAGCATTGCCGCCTAGCGCCAGCCGCTGCCGCGCCAAGACGTACCGCGCCAAGGTACTGCGTTAGGCTGCCCGCCGTTCTGGCTTTGTTTACGGCCGGCGCCGCCGCGGGCCGCAGCGCGCTCGCGTCATTTGCACCGGCGATTAGCGATGTGAACGATGCAGCTGCGTGACGGCGCTGCTCCGAAGATGTCACACTTGCCGAGCCCTCGCGCTACGGGCCGTGACTTTCCGCACGCCGGTTAGTCAACTTGCAGCCCGGCGGCCCCACACAACCACCCACGGGCAAAGCCGCACATCCTGCAGCGCACCCGCCACATGCAGTGCCTCTGCGCGAGGCGCTCGGCAGCATGTGCGTGTTGAGGAAACGAGGTGCCGAAAAGAGCCGGCGCCACGTACTGCGAGCGGGCAGCGCCACGAGGGCGGCTGCAAGCCGCGAGCTACGAATGCTGTGAAACCTAATTTTATTTGGTATCACCGTGGGGTGTTGTTTCTTTGAGAGCGACCACAGGGCGCGCAAAGCGCGCAGAGTGCGCAAAATATTGCCGTGAAGAGAGGCCTTTCTGCGTTTCCGCTCAGCTTCCCGTGCGCACGTGCAGCCCTCGCGGGGCCCTCTCTCCACATGAGCACGCATGAGCACCAAATATGAGACGAGGTTCGCACCTTAGTCCATAGCGCGCCACACCGGGTGATGAAGCTCGCCGCACGCACAATGCTGGTCCCTTGCTTTATGTACTAATCATGAAAATAAAAATGCGCAAAAAATATGCCCATTGCGCATCACGCCCAGCGCGAGAGGCAGCGCTGGAGTGCGGGCTGCGCACTGCCCGGTGTAAAAATTAGAAGATCAAGATACGTACGGCACAATGTTTACAGGCGATTAGCGACGATTGAGAGCGTGCCGAGCCGCCGCCTGCCGAGCCAGCGCGCAGCAGCCGCTGAGGCATTGCCGGAAAGCAGGCCGCGGGTGGGTGCTAGTCATGTGTGAAGGGTTCGGGTTCAAAATTTTCCCACTCTGAAATATTTTGAAAGTTTTTTCAGCCTTTCCTCCTCTCTCTCATCACCACCTTACCAGACACCACCAAAAAACATGTCTGCTAGCGAGGGAACTTATGCCGGTGCCATTGGCATCGACTTGGGCACCACGTACTCGTGCGTGGCGACCTACGAGAACGCCGTCGAGATCATTGCCAACGAGCAGGGTAACCGTGTGACGCCCTCGTTCGTGGCCTTCACCGACAAGGAGCGTCTCATTGGTGACGCCGCGAAGAACCAGGCTGCCCTGAACCCGCGCAACACCGTGTTCGACGCGAAGCGTCTGATCGGCCGCCGCTTCGACGAGACGACCGTGCAGAGCGACATCAAGAGCTGGCCCTTCAAGGTCGTCGACAAGAACGGCAGCCCCGTCATTGAGGTCGAGTACCTGAACGAGACGAAGACGTTCTCTCCCCAGGAGATCAGCGCCATGGTCCTCGTCAAGATGAAGGAGATCGCCGAGGCGAAGCTCGCGCAGAAGGTCGACAAGGCCGTCGTCACCGTGCCGGCTTACTTCAACGACTCGCAGCGCCAGGCCACGAAGGACGCCGGCTCCATTGCCGGCCTTAACGTCCTGCGTATTATCAACGAGCCCACGGCCGCGGCTATTGCCTACGGTCTCGGCGCTGGTAAGACCGAGGAGGAGAAGCACGTTCTCATCTTCGATCTCGGTGGTGGTACGTTCGATGTGTCGCTGCTCAGCATCCAGGGCGGTGTCTTCAACGTGAAGGCGACTGCCGGTGACACGCACTTGGGTGGCCAGGACTTCGACACGAACCTGCTCAACTACTTCCAGGAGGAGTTCAAGAAGAAGACGGGCGTCGACATCAGCGGCGACGCGCGTGCCCTGCGCCGTCTGCGCACGGCCGCCGAGCGCGCGAAGCGCACGCTCTCGTCGGGCTCGCAGACGCCCGTCGAGGTCGACTCGCTCGCCCAGGGCGAGGACTTCTCCACGACGCTCACGCGTGCTCGTTTCGAGGCTCTGAACGACAAGCTCTTCAAGTCCACGATCGAGCCCGTCGAGAAGGTCCTTAAGGACTCCGGCATCGACAAGTCCAAGGTCGACGAGGTCGTGCTCGTCGGTGGCTCCACGCGTATCCCCAAGGTGCAGCGCCTGCTGTCCGACTTCTTCGGCGGCAAGAAGCTCGAGAAGAGCATCAACCCCGACGAGGCTGTCGCATACGGTGCCGCCGTCCAGGGTGCCATCCTCACGGGCCAGGCCACGGAGGACGCCCAGGACATCCTGCTGCTCGATGTCGTGCCCCTGTCGCTCGGTGTCGCCATGGAGGGCAACATCTTCGCCCCCGTGGTGCCCCGCAACACGACCGTGCCCACGCTCAAGCGCCGCACGTTCACGACGGTTGCCGACCACCAGACGACCGTGCAGTTCCCCGTGTACCAGGGTGAGCGCACGAACTGCTCGGAGAACTCGCTCCTTGGTGAGTTCGACCTGCAGGGCATCCCGCCCATGCGCGGTGGCGAGCCCGTCCTTGAGGCCGTCTTCGAGGTCGACGCCAACGGTATCCTGAAGGTCACGGCCAGCGAGAAGTCTACTGGCCGCAGCGCGAACATCACGATCTCCAACGCCGTGGGCAAGCTCACGAACGACGACATCGACAAGATGATCAACGAGGCCGAGGAGTTCAAGGCCCAGGACCAGGCCTTCGCCAAGCGCCACGAGGCGAAGCAGCACCTCGAGTCGTACATCCAGAGCATCGACCAGTCCGTCACGGACCCGGCCGTCGCCTCGAAGCTCAAGAAGAGCGCCCAGGAGAAGCTCGAGGGTGCCCTCGCCGACGCCATGGCCGCGCTCGAGGTCAAGGACGCGTCTGCCGACGACCTGCGCAAGGCCGAGGTCAACCTGAAGCGTGTTGTCACGAAGGCTTTCGCCACGCGCCGCCAGTAAAGCCACTGCGGTCTCTAATGGATTAAAAATTATATAAACCTCGTAATAGGAAGTTATTTGCAAGACCATCCGCCGCGAGCGCAAACCCCGGCCTTTCGGAATCTCAGTTATGAAGTTGTAGCTCAGAATTCAGGATGCGCAGAGACGCGGTGCAAGCCCGTTTCGAAAACGTCTTCCGAGAGCGAGACGTCGATTAGCGCGGCATGCGTACTCGGGATAGAGTCGTGTGAATAATTAGCTGGCTGCGGTGGCAGCGTGTTTATGAGGACGTCGCGACCAGCAACTCAGTGTCTCAGTGTACTCTCTTTTTTCTAATATACAAGGGCGCTAGTCTGTCGAGTAGCGGTGCGTACTCGGACAAGAGTCGTGTGGATGATTAGCTGGCTGCAGTGGCAGCGTGTTTATGGCGACGTCGCGAGCACCAGGAATTGGAGTGTACTCTTTTTTCTAATATACAAGGGCGCTAGTCTGCTAATTTAGTCCAAGCTTCTGAGACCGCTATATCAATGTCTTGCGCGGCTCATTCCCAGCCGAAGTCCATGGCCGAGTCCAAGTCGGCAAGATTCATGGGCTGGCTGTTCACGAAGTCCGCGTTGAAGTCGTCCATCATGAACTCGTCGCCGTAGTTGTCGGACGGGATGGCCATCTCCGGCTCGGGCTCGGGCTTGGCCGGGCTCGGCTCGGGCTGCTGCACGGGCTGGTCCATGGACACGTCCTGCTGCGGCGTCGCGTGCTCTTCCTTCACAGGCGCGCCGGCGTCGGCCGGCGGCGGCGGCAGCTGCCGCACCTCCTCCTTCAGCTCAGCAATTATGCGCCGGTGCTTCGCGTCACGCTCAGCAGCAAGCGCCTCGAACTTCGCGCTCACGCTGCGCGCGCTTTGGCTGAGCCGCACGTCTCCGGGGGCGTCCAGCAGGCACGGCTCTGCCGGCTGCGACCACAGGGCGTCGGCCACGAGCAGGGCCAGGAGCGTGTCCTGCGACGACGCCGTCGCGCGCTCCAGAATGTCGCGCACCTTGTTTATGCCGAGGGCCAGCTTCGCCTGGCAGGTCACGACGGATGTCGGCAGCGAGGGCACGCCCTGCGGCCGCGACTGCCAGTCGCACAGCCTTACGCTCACCTTCTTGACCGCCTCAGTGAGGCTGGACTCGGTGGGCGCGTCCGCCGCTTCAGCGCCTGACGACCCTACCTGCGTGCTGAGGTGGTTCACGAGCTCTGTGAATGCGGGCGCCAGACGCTGAGCCGCGACGTTCGGCCCGGCCGGATGCAGGTCGACCAGCATTTTGCGCGCGACATGCAGAATGGCCGCCTTGGCAATAAACAGCTCGGACGTCGACTTGTGCAGAACCATGTTCAGGTAAAAAAATGCAATCTCGAGGGTCGTCCCCTGGTGCAGTCCCTCATAAAGATCGTATTCGAGGACGCGGAACACGAGCGGCGCAAGCAGGCCGATGGAGAAGGGCTGCACGAAATAGTCGAGCCCGCTTTTGAGTGTTTCGCGGTCAATCACGGCCGAGCGGTAGGCAAGCACGGCCTGTCGCAGAAGCGCCGGCAGCACGACCACGAGATCGCGGAACGGACGTAAGAGATCATCGCTAATGCCGCTGCCGCTGCCGCTAAACAGGCCCTTCACCCACATCCCGAGCAGCTGCGACTGCTCGGGTGAGAGCTGCGTCACGGTGGTGAACAGGTTTGTTGTTAGGTACTCCTTCGTCCACGAGCCTGCCGGAAGCTCAACATTGTACCTACGGCTGATCATGTCGGCCGTGGCCACAAACGTGCCCAGGTCGCCGTAGACAAGCTCGGCGCCGCCCTCTTCCTCCCATAGCAGGCTTGCCGCATCCGAGTGCTCCACTATGGCCTGCAAAAAGTCGCGCACAGGAGCGTGGACAAACAGCTGGTCTGCCGCCGTTTGGTTGCGGTATAGCGCAGCGCAGAGCACGGCAAGCGAGTGCCTTCCCAGCGCTGGACGCCCGCTAAGTGCTCCTTGTGCAGCAAGAACAATGTCGTTCGCTAGCTTCTCCTGCACGGGCGGGATCGTGTTCATGAAGGCGTCCAAGTCCCAGCTCTTGCTGAGCTCGTCGAAGTCTGTCTGCGTGTACTCGTGCGGAACATGGCTCCGGTGCAGCGCATGCAGCACTATGGGATCGCAGAGGCGCATGTCGATGCAGACGGAGCCGAAGTCGACGCGGATCGTCGAGTCGTGCGCGTCCATGGCCTCGGCGACGGCCTTGTCCATGGTGGTGAAGACGCGTGCCAGCACGCCGTCCAGAATATTAGGCGATTCGCTTGCCAGCTGCTGCAGAATCACGGGCAGGCCCTTCAAAATGAACGCTCTAACGTACGGCTCGGGCTTTGCCGCGTAGACGTCGAATGCAGTCACCACGAGCTCGTAGCTCACGGTGGGCACGCGGTCGCCGGCCCACACGATGTCGAGCTGCGGCTTCAGGCTCGCGAACGACAGGGGCTGCGACGTGCTGAGCAGCCACTCGAGCCACAGCAGGCGCATAGACCGGCTCGGCGTCACGAGTATGGGAGCGGCGGCCGAGGGCTCCTCGGACGCGACGCTTTTGGGCGGCTCCGTGGCGCCTCGGCCAAACATAGTGGCAAACGGCGGGCCAAGCGCCGACAAAAAGGGCTCTACGGAGGGCAGCCACGTCGGCAGCTCGGCGATTTGCGCGAGCAGCTTGCCCTTACTCAGGTACTCCATGAGCAGTCGCGACTCGGCCGAGCCCTCGGCGGCCTGCACAAGCAGGCTGCGCGTCGAGTTGCCGAGGTCCTCGAGCAGCTTTTCGTGCTCGGACGGCAGGTCCCAGTCGCAGCTGCTGCGCGCGAGGTAGGCAATGAGCGCCTTCGACTTGTCTGGGCGCTGGCGCCAGTCCTGGTCGGCGAAGCGACGCAGCAGTACCGGGAACCAGAGAATCGCATGCTGGTCGCGCGACAGAACGGCTATGTACTCCATGAGCAGCGGATTCAGGGGCAGGTCCGCGACGAGCTGCTCGTAGACCTTCAGCACGGTCTCGTCCGAGCCGAGGTCGGCCGAGTCGCGCAGCTGTATGGCCAGCCGCGCATAAACCGGCGGCGGCCACTGGCGCGTCAGCGCCGTCGACGTTAGCGAGACAAGCATGGCCATTTTCTGCCAGCTGCTCGAAGCGCGCGCTCGCTAGGTTTCGGCGGTGATGACCTAACCTAACCTAAATGCGGCGGCCGGCTTGCATGTGGGCCCGGTAGAACGGCGCGCACGTTAGGCGCCTTGCGCGCAGTCATAAGTGGTTTCGTCTCGCTTCTAACATTGTGTATGCGGGTTTCGTGTTTATGCAGTGGCCTAGCTTCTGTGCTTGATTATTTATTAGCCGGGTAACGAGGGTTAGTCCCGAGCGCCAGTTAGAGACGACATTAGTACGCAGACCAATGGCTAGCTAAGTGTTTTCTGACCTCGCATCTTTAGAGCGCAGGAGCAGTTGATCGCGCGTCGCTGAGTGGCCCCAGCCGGCGCTTTCCCTTTGAGGAGACGAGGTGCGCGGCAGGGCAGAGGATCGCGGGGCAGACACACACCACCAGAGCGGCGCGCCACGTGACCGGGGAAAAATAAACCAGAAAAATTTCATTTGACCTTTTTCCATAACCAACCCCCTGTCAATCACCCTACCATGTTGATCTATACGGATATTGTTAACGGCGACGAGCTGCTGTCGAGCGCCTTCGACTTTAAGGAGGTCGATGGCGCCGTGTACGAGGTCGACGCCGCCATGGTGAAGGTGCGCGCCGGCGCCGACGTGGACATTGGCGCGAACCCCAGCGCCGAGGGTGGTGACGAAGGCGGCGACGAGGACGACACGATCCAGGTCAACAACGTCGTGTACAACTCGCGTCTGCAGGAGACGTCGTTCGACAAGAAGTCGTACCTCACATACATCAAGGGCTACATGAAGCGCGTCAAGCAGTACCTGCAGGAGAACAAGCCTGAGGAGGTCGAGGCGTTCGAGAAGGGTGCCACGACGTACGTGAAGAAGATCGTCGCCAACTTCAAGGACTACGAGTTCTTCACGGGCGAGTCCATGGACCCCGATGGAATGGTGCCCCTGGTGAACTGGCGCGAGGACGGCGTGACGCCCTACGTCATCTTCTGGAAGCACGGCCTCAAGGTCGAGAAGGTCTAAACCTGCACTACTTTATTATAGCTATTAATATCTGAAAATACTCGGCGACTGCAGACCGTAGCCCATGTGAGTTCCTCGTGTAGCATGGCACTGGTGTGCATATTGACACGCGCCCGAGGCTGAGTCCATCATCAATCAGTATTCCCAGGAAAGGTATCTACAACAATAGAATGCTGACGCTGGGGCTCATGCTGCTGCCGCCCATCGAACGATGATGATACGAGAGTATTCAGGTAAGGCTTCTACGTCCTCCATATTGGATTGGTTCATGCTTGGGGCCTTTCACTCCAAAATAGAGGCTCAAACTAGGGGGGGGGGCAGGGGGGTCTATCTATACAGTAAATACAAAGCGTGTGCCTAGCCGTCCACGGTCGCCCACGACGAGCCGCCGCACACAATGGCCACAACGGGGCCCTGTGCGGCGCTTTTTTCAAGCTTGCCGCCGTACACGGCGGCGAGCGTGGCCCCGCACGCCGGCTCGACGATGAAGCAGTGGTCCTGCGCGAACTGGCGCAGCGCGGCCACGGCCTCGTCGTCCGTCACGACGACAGACTGCGAGCCGAACTTCACGGCGTAGTCGAACGCCTCCTGCGGCACCCACGTGCTGCCGAGCGACGTCGCGATCGTGTTGATGCCGGCCGTCACGACGGGCTTGCCGGCGAGCAGCGACTGGTGGAAGCAGTTCGCGCCCTGCGTCTCGACGATGTAGACGGTCACGTCCTCGGCCCAGCCGTGGCGCTCGAGGCCCTTCATGACGCCGAGGTAGAGGCCGCCGCCGCCGCACGAGAGCACAATGGCGCGCGGCTTGACGCCGGTCTTCGCGATCTCGTCGATCATCGTGCTGTGGCCCTCCCACAGCACGGGGTTGTCGAACGGGTGGCAGTTCACGGTCGTGACGCCGTGCTTCTCGGCCTCGCGCATGAGGCCCTGCATGTGCGCGTCGGCCTCGGACCACATTGAGCCGTGCACAATGACCTCGGCGCCGTGCTTCTTGATGCGGTCGATCATGCGCTGCTTTGTCGTCGTGGGCACGACGACGGTGCAGGCGCGGCCAGCCGACTTCGCCGCCTCGGCCGCGGCCAGGCCCGCGTTGCCCGCCGAGCTGCTGTAGACGTGGCTGTCCGGCTTGTTTTTGACGCTGCGCTCCACGAGCGTCGTGATCCCGCGGCTCTTGAACGAGCCCGCGGGCTGTGTGTTCTCGAGCTTCAGATAGACCTCGTGCGGGAAGTAGACGGAGTGCAGGAGCGGAGTCTCGACGAACATGATGCTGCGCCAAAGCGCGGCCTTGGCGACAAAATATAGTTCTACATGAACGCTCTCGTCAGCTTACCAATCGCGCATGCATGACGCTTATCGGCCCTGCCCGGTGCCTCGTGCGCCCCATTCCAGCGGGTTCTCACCTGTGCGGACCTGCATGGCCGATCGCGTGTTTCGCCGTTGGCCCGGCGTTCGATTCGTGTCGCGGGGCGTGGGCCCACTACGTTTCTCCAACGAGGTTTATTTTCTTTTTTTTGGCAGCGCTCGGCAGTCCTATATGTACTGTACTCTAATGCGCGAGGCGCGGCATCGCCGCTGTATGCGCGGTTACGACGATGCATGGCCCGTGACGAGACACCGTGTAAGGGCACTGATCGCCCCGCCCGCTGCCGTCCTGCCGGGCCTGCACTCAGCGACTTCATTGGACGCCGTGAGCATCACCGAGTCCAGCGCGTGCGACGCACGCAGTGTTGCGTGCGGCAGTCACCGTGTAGTTGCAGCACGGTGACTTACACGGTGACGTACACGGTGACCTGCTGCCCTCCCACAACCCAACGCGCCTTCCCCACCGGAACGGCCCCCTCATGGGTTTCTGCTCCACTAACGCTCATTTTAGCACAGCTACTGCCTCATATGCGTCACTCGCGTAGTGCATCGAATAGTTCGCGTCGTCGCACGCCGACTCAAACCTACTGCCCTGCTAATCTAAAGCGCACGCTACTTATTCTGCGGCATATGAGTCAGAACAAGAAATCGGCACTTTGTCCGAGCGGTTAAGGAGGTAGACTCGAATCTGACTTGTCAGCACGCAATCTACTGGGCTTTGCCCGCGCAGGTTCGAGTCCTGCAGGTGTCGAGATTTTTTTTGGCCTTATTTATTTTTTATGTTATTTGTCGTTCGAATTTCGTGTGGCCCATCTCGCTGCTGCTCTCAAAAAACTATGCTCGTTCCAGCATAGTGGGGTTTTGAAGTTCCCCAATTCAGTAATACCTGCCGAAGTCGTAAGAAAAAGTCGTGCCTCAGCAATGCAGAGACTCTCGCTAGCAGAGTTCACGTCACCCATTGAGGTTTTGGCTTCAGAATGGGTAGTGAGAATGGCACAACTATATGGTTGAGGACAACGGACGAGCAGTACTTCTACACTAGCGGGGAGGCTATTAATGGCGAGGTGATAGTCGAGCTAGAGAGCTCGCTTACTACTTTGCAACGCCTGAGTGTGAATTTAACGTATACCGAGACGCTTGATGAGTACACGCATACGGGATTCGACGAGTTCGTGGACCTAATCACTGAGCCTGTCAGACGGGGCCCGGGGATATACCGATTCCCCTTTACAATGACCACACCAAGCGATGCTGAAGACTATCCGCCTACGTTTACACAGACGGTGGGTTTGTGGTCTCGCTATGAAATTGCGTGGTTATTGACGGGGCGGCTCAAAGCAACCGTGGCAGAGCATGGCTCAGCGGTGCCGGTGGAGCAACAGATAGTACGAACCCGCTCGGTGCCTATCAATGTGTTTCCCGCACGGAGGGGTCAGCAGAATGCCGTAACGCCACAGACGTATTCTGTTGACGCTGTTGCGAGTAAGCGTATGAGAGTCACTATGAGATCTCCAACCGTGATTCCACAAGCCTCTGAACTCTGCGACATTAAAGTGACCATTGAGCCATTTGCGCCGGTTTTTGTGAAAAGCATAGACGTCTACTTACAGAGGAATCTGGTACTTTGGGTGCCCTGCTCCGGTACACCGCTTTTGCAAAAGATACCCATTGGCCGCGTGGTACTCGGCCAGCGGTTGGCCGGCAAGTTGGAGCTGGATGGGCGAGTACTTGGCTGGGGTCTGCGGACCACACAGCCGGAAACGTTCCTTTCCTGTTATGGGTGTCTGAACTACAAGCTCTGCGTGGCCATTCATGTTCGAAGAAGGTACTCCCAAAATATGCAGCGCGCATTTGTGCATGTGGCTCCACCAAGGCATCATGCTTTTGTGCATGTGGCTCCGCTAAGGCATGCGAGTGACGACACGCAAGACCTGCCCAGTTATTGCAGCGAAGACAAAGCCTCCCCGTCACGACGGCACGTCATCGCGTGATTTAGTGGTCAAAATGTCGGAGTCGGGCTGCTGTAGTGGATAGATGCCGTTCCATTCTACCTCTGAGACTCGCTGTACCTGATTTTGCGCACATGCGAACTGCTAATAATCTATCACACATTCTGACATGCCGGGAATAATATACAAGCGCGGGAGAATATGCGCACTACCGAAACACCAGTCACAACTTCCAGCGCTTTCGAAAATAATATGGCTCGCCGACTGTGAGACTAGAAGTTCATGTTAATACCCGTCTCCGTTGTTTACTGCGAAGAACGGCCATCATGCAGCAACTCCATGAGCGAGGTGAAGGCAATGAGACCGTGTGCGCAAGAACAAAGTAATCCGACAGATGTACGGAACCGGCAAAGGTGTTGCCAATCCGTTTGCTCGACTCACTACGGAATGAGGCTTCTGGCATAGGCATGCGTGAAGCTCGAGTGGTTGTACGGCGTGAAGTGGGAAAAAAGCTTCGGTGAGTCGCTAGATAAAGGTCCAAACAAACAAACCGCGATGTAATTGATCAATGCATTATCACACGATCCATCAACCCCCTTTAGCTTGCATTTCGACCCATACACGCTCCTTTGAACCCCCTTTAGCTTGCATTTCGACCCATACACGCTCCTTTGATCTCACACGCTTCTCGGATGCGTCGCATGCGTCTCACATGCGTTCAGATGCGTCGACGTATGCATACCCTAAACCAGGTATGCGCCCTCCTCAGATGTTCCTCATGCTTTCCTCAGACGTTGCTCACATACTGTTCATGCATTCCTCACTTATATCTCAAGTATTTCACGATTGTTGGCGTCGTATTCGTCGCCCCATATTGCAGAGGAACCTCGGCAATTGGGACACCGTTGTCGGCCTGAGCCCTTGCATCTACCCTAAAAACAGCATAATATATTTGTCCCCGCAAGAACTTCCTCTTATCTTTCGTCTTGTTTCATAACAAAGTCTGAATGAGCCAGAGCAGTAACGCCATGATCGTGCCAGCAGCTATAGTTACTGCCACGCTTCATTCATGGCCAGAGCATGTAAGAATAGGGTCAGAGTTCCTGACACGGCTGTCTCTTTGTACCGTGGTTCATCACTTGTGGTGCAGGATCGTGGGAAGAGTGCTGCGCATTTTCATTTATTACAGCAATATGGATGAGATATGGAAACGGGTTTTCCTGGTGCCGTGTGAGCTCCACGAGCTCCTGTCAGTAGCCTTCGTGGCCGGCTTTGAGAGCATCCAATATGGATGCCTATACTCTGGGGACGAGCGGGTGACTCGCATCAAATCGTCTTTGCTTTGTTTCCGCTTAAGCATATTAGCCATCGCAATTGCAGCGATCACTGCTGTGAATGTGGGACTTGTGATCTTTTTCCAGGGCAATTTTGATTGGAGAAAATTCGGCAAAGGTCTCCTGAGGGGGCTAAAGCTACAGTGGATAAATGAACTGCGGAGGGTATTCCAGCTGCCAAAAGTGATGCCGGCACCGGTTGTAACGTTGGCAGTCTAGGCGGGCCGCAGGACCCACAGAATGATAAGCCAAAATCACGCGCTAGAAAGTGTTGCGCTAATTGCAACTGCAGCGTCTTGCCTGATTGATGAGAGTGGCGTCAAGAGCGTACAGGCTGCCGATTAATCCGATCGCCTTCTACTGCACTATCGAATTGTTGAAGCCCGTATAACAGCATGGTTTCTGCATTCTGCCTGAGCTTGAATGGCCCTAGCTGCGAATCGCCAGGTCGCGCTTACCACGATACCTCTGAGCAAGTAGAGCGGCAAGCAGAGCGGAGCGAAGCAGATAAAAAAAAAATACCAAAAAAAAAAGAAGGAAGAAGCGCTCTAGCTTTACAACTTCAACAACCGACTAACACAACGAAAACAACAAAAACACAGAAAAAGGAAAAAAGCACAAAAAAAGGAGGAAGGAATGCCTATGTTCTACAACTCCACACCTATATATAAAAAAAAAACCCCCATTCCAATATCTTCGTGGTATGCTAGAGCACATCATTACGTTTTCTGCTTCTCAGGTTCGTTACTGCTCTCGTCCCGTATATAGGGGTCTCATAGGCGCCATATAGAAGCCTGAAATTTGCGTACTTGTACAAATCCCAATCATATCCACAACTACGGAAAGACGGTAGAACATACACATGCGCGCCGAGATGAATCCCTCGGGGTGTAAGTTCTTCAGGCCCCATCCCAGGTCACGTCCATTAAGCTGGAGCTTTTCGACCAGCCTTCGGTGGAGTGTGACGCCACCTAGTGGCAATTCCGTTTTTATCACGTCGCTGTCGTAAGGAGTCCAAAGCACAACGGTTTTCACTAGGTACACGTTTACGCGCTCCACAAATAGCGAGCCATGCGGCTCAATGGTGAGTTTTATGTCGCAAACTTCAGGCGCTTGTGGTATCTCCTTGGCGCATCTCACCTCTATTCTCATGCGCTCCTTATCTGACGAAAAATAGCATGGGATTCGCAAACTGGGGCTCCGTGGCCCGGGTAGCGCGGGAAAAATGATTACTGGCAACTCGTGTGTGCGACAGATGTACTGACTCTGGGCCTTTGTTGCGTCATTGTTCGCAACCGAAGCATTCATGCGCCCGGTCAGCGTCCACGCAACGCCATGGTCAGGCGCGAAGTCATAGCTGCGACTCATTGTTGGCGGGTAGTTTTCAGAATCTACAGGCGTGCGCAGCTCAAATGGGAATCGGTAGTAGGTGGCGTTCAGAATCACAGGCTCGCAAACCAAATCCACATCCGCACATGTTTTGCGCGCAGTGTCGAACAGGCAACGCGGCGTACAGAGTTTCTCATTACACGTCAAACTGACCGTCACATTGTGCAACGTAGCTCCCACTATTCCGAGATCAACTAGTACTTCGCCAGTGATGGTCTCGCCGCCAGTGTAGTAGGCCTGTCTGTTGGCTACCTCTACCCGCACGAATGCGGCCTTTGCGTTCAGTGGTTTACTGTTGTTTGCACCCATATTTGATGGCGGGGCACCTAATTATGACCGTTTAAGTATCATACGGGCTTGTTTAGGGATACAGTGGGTGCGGAAACGAATCAGGAAACTTCATGAGCCAGGCCCTGATTGGCAGACATAACGGCATAGTAAGTATATGTACTCGGTTATTCACTTAGTCCTTAATGCCCAAACGTGCGGCGTGGCACGGTTGGCCCGTGCCGGGCGTCCTCCACCGGTCAAGACGAGGCACCGACTCGACTTCATAGTCCAGCGTTTATGGCCGCAATCTGCATGCGAGCTCAAATGGGAGTGGCCTATTCATAGCCTGTAAGGCTATTATGGCTCGGTGGCAATGCCACTCTTCAAGGGCATCAGAAGGCGCGGAGACCTCAAGTCGCCGAACTGGGTAATCTGCACATTTATAGGCTGATTTGGCGCTAAGATCACTCTGGTCCCTAGCGTTTGGCACAAATCAACTTGCGTTGCGAGGTGCTGTGCTCAGTGTGGGCATAGCCGCCTCACATCAGTGCCGCACGAGTATGCTTGCTGCGTGCACGAGTATGCTTGCTGCTTGCACGAGCTCGTGGCAACTTCGCTACGCCACGTATTAAACTAAAGCCGAGGCAGACGTCTAATGTGCGGCCCTGTTGCGGAAACAGTGTGTACTCGAGGATCAGGTCGAAGAGCCCTGGTCGGTAGCAGTCGTGACGCAGAGGCCTTGGCCATTAGCAGCCGCTGTTTACGAGCATTTTCCGCTACTCAAGCGCTCGACATGACTTTGCCGTGCACGCGAGGCAAGCAACCACAGCACGAGCACTTCACACTCGGCCGAAAATGCAGCTCTGAAGCTGGCGCGGCTGCGGGCCCCACATCTGCCTCCTCACAATGGACTGCGCCGGCATCCGAGCTACATGCACTGCGCTAGAGCGTCAATTTCATGTCAATACATCATCTTCTTTTATAAATATCCCCGGCCTCGTGCGGTTATACGCGCGGCAAGCGGTCGAGGCGCGCCTTACCGGACTCAAGCCACTCGGGGTCAATGAGCTTCTCCTTGACCTCGTAGAGGAGGCGGTACGACGTGCGGATCGTGCCATCGCTCACGTCCGTGTACTCGGCGATTGTCGTGCCCGGGAGCTGCTCGTCGAACAGGGCTGTGGCCATGTAGATGGCGGCGGCAGCCACGGACGTGGGCGAGCGGCCCGCGAGCGTGCCCTCGTCGCGCACGCGCTGCGAGATGTACTCGGCCGCGCGGGTCGTGGCCATGGAGACGTCGAGGCGCGAGCAGAAGCGGCGAATAAGGTCCTCGGGGCGCGTCTGCGACGCCTGGTATGCCGCCGCGCCGTCCTGCGGCCCGAACCCAAGCTCCTTCGAGCTCGTGCCCTGCAGAATGCGCTCCATGAACTTGAACGTGCGGCCGATGTCCTGCGGCGGCACCATCGTCAGCGCAGCGATCTCCTTGAACGTGCGCGAGACGCCCATGTACCGGCAGGCAACAATGATGGACGCAGCAATCACGGACAGCGTCGAGCGGCTGCGCAGCGTCGGGCGGTCGTGCACGATCTTGAACGCCTGCTTTGCCGCGTCCTGCACCGTGCGCGGCAGCGAGTCGGCCTCGCAGATGTGGGAGATGCGCGAGAACGCAGAGAGCAGTGCACCCTCGCGGCGGTCCGACGACGAGCTGTTCTGGGCGCGGCTCAGGTCGCGGCCGAACGTCGAGCCCGGCGGGCCCACGGCCACGATCGTGTCGAGCTGGTTCCCGTCGAGCAGCGGGTTCCCGGAGTCTCCGACACGGCTCGGATCGTCATTCCCGTGGTCGTCGTTCGAGAACGTTCGCCACTCGCTGCGCACGTCCACAATGCGGTCGCTGAGGACGAGGCCGCAGTTCCCACAGACCATGTCGCCCTCTGCGAACCGCTCCTCAATGTCCGGCGGATCTATCCTGCAGTCTGGACATACTAGTTTGACGTTCAGGTCGGGCCGGAATGCCTCCCTCGGAGCCGCCGTCGTCATCCACTTCTCCTAAAGCGAACGGGCAAGAAAAAGACCTAGCGCCATCGCATGCTGCCGCTTAGTACTCACATGGCTGTCTCGAACAAGTGGGAGGGATAGGGTTGGCCACCAGAAGCCTGCGGCCACGGCGTCTCAAATGCAGCTTCGCTCATCAGCTGTTGTCTCTTAATTGACTGTGTGATGAGCAGAGCTGGTTTTGTGTGGGGCTTCACCTGCAATGGTGTGTATAGGCAGAGCAAAAAGACAACCAACCAAGAAAAAAAGAATGACGACAACTGCAGGATTCGAACCTGCGCGGGCAGAGCCCAAGAGATTTCTAATCTCTCTCCTTAACCACTCGGACAAATTGCCAGTACTATACTAAGCACCGTGCGCCTCTATATATACAGAGTCGTACATGTGTCGAAGGCATACAAGAACTTGAGGCGACTAAAGTGGCCGTTATGCCGCCGTTCGCACTTGCGCTCTAAAAGGAAACCGGTGGGCTTCGCTACGAGATTGCGGTGCTAATCGCTACGGAGTTAGGTCGCGTTCCAGTCCGTACTTGTCCGCCGTCGGTTCAGGTCGAGGCACCGCAACTCGCCACTGCTAAACATACAGAGAATACTGGCGAATTAAAAATGGACTCTGGGAATGCACAAATTGGCAGGTTCCAGAATCCTTGTTATTCGCTTCGACATATCGGCTTCGCATAATTGTGCAACCTATTCGCGTCTCATAGTAAGCCCACAAATTGATCTGCATATACAAATAAATAAATAGTTATGCTACACCTTGCGCAGGACGGCAACTCCCTCAACGTGGTATGTCTGCGGGAAGAAGTCGAAGCCGCCAAGGCTCTCCACCTCGTAGCCGCCGTTCGACTTGCCGACAAAGTACTCGAGGTCGCGGGCCTGGCTGTGCACGTTGCAGCTCACATACACGATCTTGGCCGGGCCGAATGCGAGGAGCTGATCGAGGAACGCCGTGTCGCAGCCCTTGCGCGGCGGATCAATGACGACGGACGTCGACTCGGGGTGCTCGCTCACCTTCTCGAAGATGCGCTCGGCCTGCCCGACGACGAACTCCGCGTTCGCAATCTTGTTCAGCTCGGCATTGCGGTTGGCGAACTCGACGCTCTGCGCCGAGATCTCGACGCCAATCACGCGCTTCGCGTTGCCGCTGCAGGTGATGGCGAACAGGCCGCAGCCGCAGTACGTGTCGACGAGGAACTCGGGCTCGACGCCGTTGATCTTGAGGCTCGACGCCACGAACTGCGTCACGGCCGGCAGCACCGAGTTGTTGTTCTGGAAAAACTCGCCGGCGCGGTACTCGAACACGTAGTCGCCGACCTTCTCGCGCATCACTGCCTTCGGGTCCGTCACGAGCGTTTTGTCGGCGCCCTCGCGCAGCAGCAGCGTCGCGCCCTTCTTGAACGTGTCCCACTGGCTCTTCACGCGCTCGCGCTCGCTCTTCAAGCCGCTGTTCACGACGTCCGTGCCAATGGAGCACTCCTCAATGTCGACAATCTCCTTGCGGCCCTTCTGGCCAAAGCCAATGGGGAAGTCCGGCCCCGTGAACTGCTTGTTCTTTGGATGGTCGAAGTGCGGCGTCAGCTTCGTGCGGTAGGCGTAGACGTCGGGCGACGCGACGGTCGCATTAATGTCAGGAATCTTCAGCGTCGGCGCGAAGTAGCGGTACGCGTTAGCCACGACCTGCCGCTTGATGTTGAGCTGGTTCTCGTACGCCGTGTTCTGGTACTGGCAGCCGGCGCACGTCGCAAAGTACTGGCACTTGACCAACGCGTCGTCGCGCAGCGGCGACGGCGTCACGACATGCGTGACCTCGGCCTCGAGATAGAACTGCTCCGTGCGGTAGATGCGTGCATCCACAACGTCGCCCGGCAGCGTGTAGGGCAGAATGACGACGCGCTGGCGCTCGGCGTCCATGGCCAGGCCGACGCCGTTCGAGGCAAGGCCCTTCACCTCGAGGGCCTTTGCGGTTCCGTGCAGGGGCCACTCGACGCTGCGGTCGCGGTTGAAAAAAGCCGTCATATCGTTCTGCGGCGCCTCGGGAAACACGTCCTCGATGTTGCGCCGCAGCACGCCCTCGGAGCCCGTAGCGTCGATGCGCGGCGGCTTGAATTGCTTGATCTTTTTGGCGCGCTTGGGCTGGCGCGTGTTCACAGGCGAAGCAGCACGCTTCAGCTCACTCGTGGCGGTTGCAGTCGACATGAATAAACGGGTTATGCTAGGTACGAGTATGCTGGATCTAAGTATGAGCATGCACCTGTGGGGCACCAGCGTTGAGACTTCCACCAAGAAGTAAGAAAGGCTCGGATTGAAGTGCTACCTCTTCGGCCGAAGATTGATCTCGCAGGATTAGAGAGGCTGAACAACGTTTGAGGGCTTTCGTCCTTGGCTATCCAGTCAAAGAGCCTGCAATTTTGTTAGGAAATCAGAATTCGCAAGCGGCTTGGGACTTTTCAGACCCACCGCCAGACCCTGCAGATCACGTGCCGAATTTTTCAGGCTGTGGCCGCCGGGGGTGGTGGGAAAAAAAATATTATTGCCCGCATAAACACAAGTTCTGCGTTTCGAATCAGCGTCGAGCAGAGAGGCCAATGCCCCAGAAAAAGATCGACTCGCGCATTCCAGCGCTGATTCGCAATGGCGTGCAGACCGGCGAGCGGAGCTTTCTGGTTGTGGTCGGCGACAAGTCGCGCAATCAGCTGCCGAACCTGCACTACCTCATGACGTCGGCCGACTTGAATGCCAACAAGCAGGTATTGTGGGCGTACAAAAACAAGCTGATGGGGTTCACGTCGCACCGCAAGAAGCGCGAGGCCAAGATCAAGCGCGAGATCAAGCGCGGCACGCGCGAAGTGAACCAGCAGGACCCGTTCGAGCTGTTCATTTCGCTGCAGCAGATCCGCTACGTCTACTACAAGGAGACGGAGAAGATTCTGGGAAACACGTACGGCATGCTGATTCTGCAGGACTTCGAGGCCATGACGCCGAACATCCTCGCGCGCACGATCGAGACGGTCGCCGGCGGCGGCCTCGTCGTGCTGCTGCTGCAGTCCATGACGTCGCTGAAGCAGCTCTACTCGATGACCATGGACGTGCACTCGCGCTACCGCACAGAGGCCCGCGACGACGTCGTGGCGCGCTTCAACGAGCGGTTCATCCTGTCGCTCGGCGCGAACCGCAACTGTCTCGTCGTGGACGACGAGCTGAACGTGCTGCCCATTTCTGGCGCCCGCGGCATAAAGGCGCTGCCGCCGCCCGAGGAGAACGAGAAGCCGCGCCAGAACCCGGAGCTGACGGAGCTCATAGACTCGCTCGAGGGCGTGGCCGCCGTGCACCCGCTCGTCAAGATGTGCCGCACTGTGGACCAGGCGAAGGCGATTCTCACGTTTGTGGACGCCGTGAGCGACAAGACGCTTAGGCAAACCGTGTCGCTGACCGCCGGGCGCGGTCGCGGTAAGTCGGCGGCCATGGGCCTGGCCATTGCGTCGGCCGTCGGCCACGGCTACTCGAACATCTTTATCACGAGCCCGTCGCCCGAGAACCTGAAGACGCTGTTTGAGTTTGTGTTCAAGGGCTTTGATGCGCTCGGCCTCGAGGAGCACGCCGACTACGACATCGTGCAGTCCACAAACCCGGACTTCAACAAGGCGATTGTGCGCGTGAACATTTTCAAGACGCACCGCCAAACCATCCAGTGGATCCAGCCCAGCGACGCGCATGTCCTGGGCCAGGCCGAGCTGCTCGTCATCGACGAGGCCGCCGCCATTCCGCTGCCCCTCGTCAAGAAGCTGCTCGGCCCGTACCTCGTGTTCATGGCGTCGACGATCAACGGCTACGAGGGCACTGGCCGCTCGCTGTCGCTGAAGCTCATTTCGCAGCTGCGCAGCAGCAGCGGCGGCGACCGCAAGCTGCGCGAGGTCACGCTCGACGAGCCCATTCGCTACGCATCGGGCGACCCCGTCGAGGCGTGGCTGAACAAGCTGCTGTGTCTGGACGCGACGGCGAAGCCCGCGTCGGCCGCCGGCACGAAGGGATTCCCGCACCCGAGCGAGTGCGAGCTGTTCTCGATCAACCGCAACACGCTGTTCTCGTTCCACCCCGTCTCGGAGGCGTTTCTGCACAAGATCATGGCGCTGTATGTTGCGTCGCACTACAAAAACAGCCCGAACGATCTGCAGCTGCTGAGCGACGCGCCGGCGCACCAGCTCTACGTGCTGCTCGCGCCGCAGAAGCCCGGCGCCACGACGCTGCCCGAGCCGCTGTGTGTTGTTCAGATTGCCCTTGAGGGCCAGATCTCGAAGGGGTCGATTGCGTCGTCGCTGGCGTCTGGCCAGCGCGGCGGCGGCGACCTCATTCCGTGGGTTGTGTCGCAGCAGTTTCAGGACACGGAGTTTGCGTCGCTGAGCGGCGGGCGTGTCGTGCGCATTGCCACGAACCCGGACTACATGGGCATGGGCTACGGCGCGCGCGCGATTGACCAGCTCGAGCGCTTCTTCAAGGGCGAGTTCACGACGCTGCGCGAGGGCGTGGAGCTGTTCAAGGCCGACTTCGAGGTTGCGCCGCGCGTGACGGACTCGGAGATCGGCAGTCTGCAGGACGAGATCAAGACGCGCGACGCGCGCATGATGCCGCCGCTGCTCATGCGGCTCAGCGAGATGCAGCCCGAGCCGCTCGACTACCTCGGCGTTTCGTACGGGCTTACGCAGCCGCTGTTCCGCTTCTGGAAGCGCCAGGGCTTTTTGCCCGTGTACCTGCGGCAGACGACGAACGACCTTACGGGCGAGAACACGACGATCATGATCAAGGCGCTGGAGGACGACCAGGCGTGGCTGACGGAGTTCAGCAGCGACTTTGGCCGCCGGTTTGTGCAGCTTCTGTCGTTTGCGTTCCGCGACTTCCCGGCCGTGCAGGCCCTGACGATTCTGCAAACAATACCCCACACGGCGTCGACGGGCACGGGCCGCGTCACGCGGCAGTGGCTCGACCAGCGGTTCACGCCGTTCGACCTGAAGCGTCTCGACTCGTACGCGCAGGGCCGCATTGACCACCACGTCATTACGGATCTGATTCCGGGCGTGGCGAAGGCGTACTTCGACGGCGACTACGGGAGCGAGGTTGTGCTGAGCAACGTGCAGCAGGCTGTGCTGCTCGGCATGGGCCTGCAGAAGAAGGACGTGGGCGACGTGGGCGCCGAGATGAACCTGCCCAGCAACCAGTCGCTGGCCATGTTCTCGAAGACGATGCGCAAGATCTCGACGTATTTCCGCAAGGTGCTGAGCAACGAGATCAACACGACGATGCCCGAGATCAACGATGGGCTTGACGACGACAGCCTTGTTGCGCGCGAAGAGGCCCGCGACAAGGTGCCGGCGTCCGCGGCGGCCGAGAGCTCTAGTGATGAGGCCGCCGAAGCAGCGCCCGTGCCTGGCGATGCGGGCGCGACTGCTGGCGACGACGACGAGGAGATTGACGAAGCCGAGGCCGAGCGCCGCCACAAGAAGCGCGAGCTCATCAACTCGCTGGACCTGCAGAAGTACGCCATTTCGAACGAGGCCGAGTGGGACGACGACGCCGCAAAGAAGGGCGCCAAGATCGGCAAGGTGGCTGTGCGCGCGCCGAGCAAGAAGCGCAAGGAGACGGTCGAGGACATTTACAACGAGGAGATGGCTGCGCAGGCGGCGCCCAAAAAGCAGCGCAAGAGCCGCCGCTGAGCAAGAGCCGCCGCTGAGCGTGCCTCCTAAGTGTATGTATTAATATGGAGCGCTGCCGCAAGGCGGAGCGCAATGTGCACATTTATTATATTATTTCGCTAATGCTACGCCGCACATATGAGGATAGTCTTGAGGCGCAATCTCGGCCTATACAGAACTGCAGAGGCCCACCCACAATGCCCATGTAGCACGTAGCAGGCAATTTGCACGCAACGACAAGGCGGCCCTGCTGCCCTCGTATTGGAGGCACCCCACCCCAAACTGTGCAGCCTGCCGCGCGTGATCCGCGCGATACGGCTAGGCAATGATTAGCGCCAAGGGTTGACGAACGGCCGAGGGTTCTTGGCCTTGAGAACGCGTAACCAGCTGGCTCAGGCAGCCTCATAGTTCCGCGGGAGGGCAGCGCACAAGCACAGCGACTGGACGCACACGGGCAGAATGGCAGTTCTTTCGAAGATCGCTGCATACGCAGCAGGCACGACGGGCGTGGCGCTGCTGCTCGGGTACCTGAACATAGTGAAGCCGCTGCGGTTCTACGGGCGGCTCGCCGTGTACATTCTCATCATGGCCGTGTGCGCGCTGCTCGGCTTCATCGAGGGCGTCACGTTCAGCCTCATTGGCAAGCGCGGGATCGTGCAGTGGATCACGGCGCGCACGTTCTACCACCTGTGCCGCGTGCTGCTCGGCATCAAGGTCGAGATCGAGGACCCGCACAACTATCTGGGCCGCACGCGGCCGGCCGTGTTCATCAGCAACCACCAGAGCATGCTTGACATCTTGCTGCTCGGCGCGACGTTCCCGAAGTGGTGCTCCGTGACGGCGAAGAAGGCTTTGAAGTGGTACCCGTTTCTGGGCTGGTTCATGGCCGCGTCGAAGACGATTTTCATCGACCGTGCGAGCCGCACGAACGCGCTGAAGTCGTTTGCGAACGCGCGCAAGGAGGTGCTGCGCGACCGCCAGAGCATCTTCATGTTCCCCGAGGGCACGCGCTCGTACTCGCCGACGCCGGCGCTGCTGCCGTTCAAGAAGGGCGCGTTCCACTTTGCGCAGCAGAGCCAGATCCCGATTGTGCCGTACGTGATCAGCAACTACACGAACATCTGGTCCTGGAACACGCGCGTGAGCATTCCCGGCACGATCAAGGTGAAGGTGCTCGAGCCCATCGACACGAAGGGCCTCGAGGCGTCGCAGGTGAGCGAGCTTGTGGAGAAGACGCGCGCCGACATGATGAAGACGGCCGAGGTGCTCGGCTACGCGACGCCCGACGAGTAGGCGCGACGCCCGACGAGTAGGCGCGACGCCCGACGAGTAGGCGCGCACAGCCTAATCCGCTTGTACAAATACTGACTCTTTTTTTTGAATGCGTAGTAGTAGTCGTCTTAGCCGTTACTTTTTTACTTTTTGGATGCACGATGCTCTGCTTATGCTTAAATAGGGGGGCGGCGCGCCGGCGCGCGGCGGCTCAGCAGAATGCCAGCATGTCTGCAATCACCTTCAGGAGCTGCTCGTTCTCGCACGCCGCAGCCACGCGCTCCTTGTCGTTCAGCTGCTTGTTGACCTGCGTCTCGCTCTGGTGCGTGCCGGGCGTGATTGTGATGCGGATGCGGAAGCGCGGCGGCAGGCTGCGCTCGAGGCGCACGCGCAGGCCGAGGCCGATGAGCGTCGCCAGGCTGCAGTGCGTGATTGTCGGCGTGATCTCGACGTGCACCTCGGCGATGTCGGCCGCGTTGCCGCTGTCGCGCACGCTGATGCGGTCGAGGGCCACGACGGCGAGCTGCGCCAGCGTGAGCGGGTGCTCCGGGTCGTGCACGTTCGCAATGAGGTCGAAGATCTCCTGCGCGTCGATCGGCTCGAGCTCGTCGTCGCTCTCGTCGTCGGTGAGGCCCGGCGCGCTGCTCGCGTCGCTAGCCCGCCGCGCCGGCGGCGCGAACGCGGCCAGCGAGAACTGCTCGAGCGCCTTCAGGTCCGACGTCCTTGCCTTCTTCTCGGCCGAGCGCTGCGGGAGCTGCCATTGCTCGAGAATCGTGGGATTCGAGTTCAGCGGCTCGCTCATCGTGTGCTTGTTCGGAGTCGCCGCGTCGGTTTTACTGCTTTGGTCTTGCCACAGAATAATTTCATGCCGCGCGATAAGGCCATTCGCGCCAGCTGACGAGCTGCCAAAGCGCTGCGTCAGACTCTCCGGCGCTGACTCTGTGGCTCCCTCCCCCACTGCCTGCACTCCCCCCACACAACAATAAATTGCATTCGCGTTGAGCGAGTCGACAAATTCACTCGCGCGCCGACGGGAGACCGGGCGGCGCTGGAATAGAGCATTTTAGGGTTGCGCCTGGGAAAGGTGTTAAGCGCGCGCTATGACGATTTACGCAATAACAGTAGTTAGCGCGTGCTAAAAAATGTCAACTAGCTAAAGTGGTCCCGAATGTGCACTTCATCGAGCTGCGCGTCCTATAGATCAGGCATTTCTTAGTTAAGTTACTCAACCGCTATTACTCGTAGAGGTAAGGTTGTGGGCGTGCTTAGATGGGCGTGCCGTATGCTGACGGTAATAACTAATTACACACAGAGCGCCTTCATTAGCATTCATAGGCGCAGGCAGCAACGAATTCCGGCCGTATCCGGCGAAGCGAGAAGAGAGTCGCACCATACCGGCCTCAACGCAGCACGGGCGCTCTTTTTGCGCAGACGCTGTATGAGCAGACGCAGTCGGTTACCGTCGGTGCCAGTGCCGGTGTTTGCGTCGGCCCTCGCCCTGACGTACCCCGCCCCAACATTTCGACGAAATTGTCGATCTCAGATCGCTATTGCATGCAGGGCGCAGGGTGTATCTGTGGGGCGGGTGCGCCGGCAGCAGCGCCGGCGCCGCAAATTGCCAGGCCATGAGCCTCGCGTGCGCTAACTGGCCCCGTGTACAGCCCAGTCCATTGCGCGACTAGCACTCAAGGTGCTGGGCCGGGCCGGGTCGAATCGGCGAGCGCCGCAGGCGCAGAATCGAGACGGCTCGGATGTTAGGGTCTGACGCAGTCTGGGCATTAAGTGCGCTATAAACAGGCAGGCAGGCAGCTGGTGGGTAAGCGTTTCAGCCGGGGCAGACAGTTTCTGCACACCGATAGCCACTTAGCGACCTTCGGTACCGACGAGAATGCATCTTTCCGCCGCGCTCGTGGCGTCGACGCTCGCCGTGGCGACGGCGCAGCTGAGCCCGTATGCGCCCGAAATCGTGGAGTGCCCGCAGGACTTCGAGTTTCTGCGCAAGGCCGACGGCCTGAACCGCGACGAGGCGGACTGGGTCGCCGCCAAGGACAACGTCACGCGGCAGCATGTGGCGGACTTTCTGGCGGCGTCGGGCCTGCAGAACTTCACGGCCGACGACGCGCAGCGGCTGGTTACGAACAGCAGCATCCGCATTGGCGTTGCCGTGAGCGGCGGCGGCTACCGCGCCATGCTGACGGGCGCCGGCGTGCTGAGCGCCATGGACTCGCGCACGAAGGCGAACAGCACGAACTCGACGGGCTCGCTGGCCGGCCTGCTCGACGCCACGACGTACGTGGCCGGCCTCAGCGGCGGCGCGTGGCTTGTCGCGTCGCTCGCGGGCAACGGCTTCCCGACGGTGCAGGCGCTGCAGGAGAGCCCCTTCCAGTGGGAGTTCGGCAACCTGTTTGAGCCCGTGAACACGACGGGCGACGACCGCACGTACTGGTTCGAGTCCATTTCGCAGGACATCTACGAGAAGCGGCTGTCCGGCTTCAACACGTCGCTCACGGACCTGTGGGGCCTCGGCCTCGGCGCGCAGCTGCTCGGCGGCGCCGAGCTGAACTGGGGCTCGAACGTGACGCTCAGCTCGCTGGCCGCGAGCCCGGCGTTGGCGCAGCACGCGGCGCCGTTCCCCATTCTTGTGGCCGACCACGCGCTGTCGGCGACGCGGCCCGTCGCGCTGAACAGCACCGTGCTCGAGTTCACGCCGTACGAGTTCGGCTCGTGGGACCCGTCGCTGTTTGCGTTTGCCGACGTGAAGTACGCGGGCAGCGCGGCGAGCAACGGCAGCGTTGCGCAGTGCGTGACGGGCCTCGACAACCTCGCGTTTGCGCTGGGCACGTCGTCGAGCCTGTTCAACCTGCCCGGCTACGGCGTGATTGGCTCCATTGTGAGCAGCGCGCTGCCCGTGTCCGAGGACGTGAGCTCGTTCGACAACTTCGACCTCGACATTGCCGTGTGGAACCCGAACCCGTTCCATGGCGTCGACGGCGCGGCCGGCCTCACGGGCGAGGAGCTGCTTCTCGCCGACGGCGGCGAGAACGGCGAGAACATTCCTTTCCAGCCGCTGATCCGGCCCGAGCGCGGCGTCGACGTCGTGTTTGCCGTGGACGCGAGCTCGGACGTGCAGAGCTTCCCGAACGGGTCGGCGCTGGCCGCGACGTTCGAGCGCCAGTTCACGGAGCAGGGCAACAACGTGAAGTTTCCGTACGTGCCGCAGCCGGCGCAGTTTGTGGCCGACGGCCTGCAGCACCAGCCGACGTTCTTCGGCGTGGATGCGGCGAACCTGAGCTCGCTGTGGAGCGCCGACGTGCCGCAGTCGCAGCGCGTGCTGCCGCCCGTCGTTGTGTACCTGCCGAACAACGCGTACACGTTTGCGTCGAACATCTCGACGCTGGACATCCAGTTCGGCGCGCAGGTGCGCGACGGCATGATTGCGAACGGGCAGGCCATTGCCACGCAGAACGGCACCGTGTCGGACTGGCGCCCGTGCGTGGCGTGCGCCGTCATGGTGCGCGAGCAGCAGCGGCGCGGCGAGGAGCCGTCGGACGAGTGCCGGCAGTGCTTCCAGAAGTACGCGTGGCCGCGCGTGAACGGCACGGCGAACAGCACGTCGTCGTGAACTACTAGATACCCTCCCTGTAATGTATAATGTATAATGTATAATAGCCCTGCGATTGCGAGCCCATTCGGGCAGAACGCCGGGGGCACATGCACGCACGCAGACGAGCACGCAGACGAGCACACAACCGGCGAGCGGTATGTGCGCGTGTGTGTGCGCGAGCAGTGTGTGCGCGAGCAGTGTGTGCGCGAGCAGTGTGTGAGCGTGAGCAGCGTGTGAGCGTGAGCAGCGTGTGAGCGTGAGCAGCGTGTGAGCGTGAGCAGCGTGTGAGCGTGAGCAGCGTGTGAGCGTGAGCAGCGTGTGAGCGTGAGCAGCGTGTGAGCGTGAGCAGCATGTGAGCGTGAGCAGCATGTGAGCGTGAGCAGCGTGTGAGCGCGAGCAGCGTGTGTGCGTGAGCAGTGTGTGCCGAGCAATGTGTGCGCGAGCAGTGTGTGCCGAGCAGTGTGTGCCGAGCAGTGTGTGCGTGAGCAATGTGTGCGCGAGCAGTGTGTGCGCGAGCAGTGCATGCCATCAGCACGGCTCTTCATATAGAAAAAAGGATGCGGTTAGTTCGTAAAGTAGGCGTACGAAGTAGACGTAAACAAAAAACGTGTATTTAGCTGCTTAGGCGTCCTGCGCGAGGCTGCGAATCGCCTCGTGCGCCGCCTTCACGCCGGACATGGCCATGGCGCCGAACGTCGGGCCCATGCGCGAGTGGCCGTCCAGCTCGGACAGCTCCATGCCGCCGCAGATGATGCCCTTCGTGACCTCGCGCGTCTTGCGCACGATCGTGCCCTCGGCGCGCTGCATGTCGAGGCCCTGCATGCCCTCCATCTTGACGGAGCCCAGCGTGTCGAGGCGCTTCACGGAGAACGCGCCCATCGGGCCGTCGTGGCCGCACGTCGAGATGACGAGACGCGAGTTGATCGTGTTCGGGTCCATGCACGACTGCGTGTCGTGGTTCAGCGCAACGAGCGTCCAGTTCGTGACGACGCCGGCCACGTGCAGCTCGCCCGTCTTCGCGTCGCGGCGCGTGATGAGGTCCTCGACGGCCGTCGCGTTGAACAGCTTCACGTTCGGGAACGCGAGCACCTTGCTGAGCAGCGTCGCCGTGAAGAACGCGGCGTGCTTCACGACAACGTAGTCGCCCTCGTCCTCGTAGGGCACGCCGAGCGCCTTCAGGAACTCGTCGGCCGGCTTGCGCATGATCATGGCGCTGAACAGCTGCCCGCCGAGGTGCGCGCCGCCGCCGGGCGCAACGTTCGCCTCAATGATCGCGATCTTCAGGTCCGGGCGCGCCGACGCGAGCGTGTACGCCGCGGACAGGCCGCACGAGCCGGCGCCAATGATGACGACGTCGCTCTCGGCGTACTTGTCGAGGTCGTCGAAGTAGCGGCGCGTCATTGCGCGCGACACAGTGCTCTCGCGGATGGGCGCGAACTCGAAGTTGTCCCAGTCGCGGTCCATGAGCGCGGACACCTCGTTGTGGTGGACGGGCGCAATGCGCGCAGTGCCGGACTGCGTGGCGGATTGAGTAGCGGTGCGAGTGGCCATGATGTTGAGTGTCTTTTGGGGGATCTGCGGATGCGCTTTCCCCTGCTGGCCAACGAGGGGTTTATATACTTGCTCAACTTGCTGCCGGGGGCAGGCCTGACCAAACCCCTGTCGCCTGGCGAGCCGGCGCCATTGGCCGCTGCCGCAGCGACATGTGCCACCTCATGCAATGCAGCCCGTCGCCGCGCCCGTACGAAGCGGGTCGCGCAGCGCTGGCCCGCAGTGCACACGTGGCTCCCGCGCCCAGCCATCGTGGGCGATAAGCTATTTTTCCGGCGGGCCCGTCTCGTCGCGGCGCGCATCGGTAAAAGCGCGGGCCGCGTTCGCGCGCGCGCGCGCCCGCTGCGCACTCTGCGCGCGAGCCTTGGGCCGCGGCCGACCGCAGAAACGGCCGCTGCGCCGGCCGGCACGGCTCGAATTGACGCCTCAGCATGTCCCCGCTCGAACCCTAAGTGTCATCTTGCATTCTGGCCGCGGGGGTTCCTAGGCCTGCAACCTCTCCAGGACAGTTTTGGGGGGCTGCAGGCGCTGACAGGGGAGCACTAAACTCGTGCGCGGCGACGCCGGCTCGGCGATTATGAGGCGGCCACGCACGGCGAACGCTGCGCACCGGCAACAATTAATTTGCGCGAGCACGGCCGCCTTATTTTCCACGCACTGCGCACCCAATGATCGCTTAACGACGATCTGGCTGCCCTTACTCGGGCTGGGGCACATTCTGAATAAATCAGATACCCTAACCGGTCGCGTACTTTGGCGCGCCTTGCTTTATTTACGCACTCGCGGCTGCGAGCACATATTGGCGGCCGCGGCAGCCAAGCGTGATGCTCAAAACCCCATTGTGGTCCGCCGCGGCCGTTCGGCACGCCCCGCAGCCAAGCCCCATCAAGCCGTGTCGTCGAAGCGGCGCGCCAACTCGCAGCAATCTCGCCGTTTGAACCAATCACTAGCCTCGCAGACTACGGCGGCACACGCTGACGCCTCACATCAAACAGGACCCGGCGATTCAACGTCAGTCGTATGCAGCCCTCGCCCCAATGCGGCCCTAGCCCAGGTGCGCGAATTATATCGTGAGTACCCAAAATATACCACCGCCGCCGATCATTACGACCCCGCGGGGCGCGCCCGCCCCAGTGATAGCGTCGCGCCGGCGCGCCGAGACGCCCGAGATGCACTGGCTCATTTCGCTAGTAAAAAATCGCGTAGATAACTTATGTGCTAAACAGGTGCATATTCAATCGTTAGATGGGCGCGCCTCGCGGCCGCGCATTAGTTGTTTATTGTCTCCGGGCAAAGCGGCGCGGCCCGCGCATTAGGCCGTCTTCACCTCGTGGTGAATTGAGCTCACGTAGTCGGCCTCGGGCTCGCTCACGCTCTCGCCGCGGCGGTTCCGCGCGAAAATGTGGTCCTCCAGGCTCTCGATCTTGTCGGCCTTGTTCTCGACCCACGCGTCGATCTTGCGCTCAATGGCGAGCCGGTCGTCGATCTTCTCGCCGTTCTTGTAGTGGGCAATGCGCTGGCGCTCCCAGCCGTCGGCGTCGACGTAGTTCTCGACCTCGAGCGTGTACCCACGGATCCATGGCCACAGCTTGAACGCGAGCAGCCAGTACAGAAACCCGACGCCGAACAGGCCAAGGCCGACGACGCAGTGCAGGTAGTAGGGCAGGTCCTTGTACTGGCCGGCCGAGCTGGGCTGTGGCGGCACGAACGGCGCTGCGCACAAGTACAGGTTCGCCAGGAAGAAGAAGAAGGCCACGGGCAGGCTCGCCTTGATCTTGGGCTTCCACTCCGGGTAGTGGCTCTTGCGCACGTAGATGATGCACAGGGCCAGCGCGACAAACGCGTTCACGACGGACAGCGGGTACGTGATGAGGTTCGCAATGAAGTTGTAGGCGTCGCCCGGCGGCGGCGCGAAGAGAATGACGACAGACACGGCCCAGTGCTCGAACAGCGCCAGGGCCGGCGTGTGGAACGGCCGCTGGCTGCCCCACAAACGGCTGAACGGCAGCACGGACGCCCGGCCCAGCTCCTGCACGAGGCGCGCCTGGCCGTAGATGACGACCATGACGTTGCCGAGCGCGCTGAGCGCGACAAACACAGACAGCGCCGTGCGGCCGCGGTGGCCCCACACGACGGTAAAAAAGTCTGCGGCAAGAATGTTGCCCGACGTCTTAATTTGCTCGAGGGGCACGACGCCGAGATAGCTGATGTTCGCCAGCAGGTACAAAATGGCCACCGTGATGAGCGCGGCCGGCGCCGCCCACTTCAGGATGCGCGCCGGGTTCTTCGACTCGGCGAGCGCGTAGTTCGCGTTCGAGTAGCCGACGAACGACCAGATCACGTTGTAGAGCGCCGTCACGACGCCGTAGCCCGTGGCGTGGCCGCGGAAGCTGTGCCGAAAGTTGTGCGTCTTCTCAATGCCGCCGCCGCCGGCCCAGCCGACCCAGCCAATGATGATGATCATGCACAGCACAACCACCTTGAACGTGCCCAACAGGTTCTGCAGGTACAGCGCCGGCTTGGGCAGCAGCGCGTGGATGAGGAACGAGAACGTGAGGCAGCCGAAGCCGATGAGCCGCTGGTTCCAGCGCGTGAGCTCGACGTCGGCCGCGGCCAGAATGTACTGGCCGAACGCCGTCGAGTTCGACGCCGCCCACCCGAGCAGAAACACGTACACGGAGAACGTGCCGAGGGCCATGAACCGCGGCCGCGAGTACACGTACTCCAAGTAGTTCTTCTCGCCGCCGTTCTTCGGGATCATGGACCCGAACTCGAGGTACACAAACAGCCCGGCAATGCTGATCAGGGCGCCGACTACCCATAATATGAGGGCCAGGCCCGGCGAGCCGGCCTGCTCAATGATGCTCGACGGCGTCGAGAAAATACCGGTGCCAATGAGGCGGTTCACAATGAGGAACACGGCAGACACGACGCCCACGTCGCGCCGGTGGTCCTTCGGCACGTCGGCCGAGCTGCGCGCCGAGCGCGACGCTATGGACCACACGTTCGTGACGCTCAAACTTTTCCAACCGGCCATGCTCGTGCGCCAATGGCCGCGCACCGCGTGAAGTTATATCCGATTCACTGCTTTCTCAGGGTGCGGGATCATGCGGGCGCCCCTGCAAGGGTTCGCATCGAGGGCCAAACCGGGGCCACGGCTCTTTGGCGGTTTAACTCACGATACAGGCTAAGCGGCGGGTAAAAATAGCAGAGTAAAGGCTTCAGAACAACGCGGAGATGCAGCTGCCCGCAACTGGCTAAATTTAACTGCGTCTACACGCAGAAATAGGTGCAATTTGCTCGCGGCGGCGCCGCCCGCGCCGATCTCACAACATCACGTGCCATTGCGTGTGCGTGAAAAAAAAGACGAGGCTTCGTGGTGGTGTCTTCGCACGGTGCTAAGGCGAATTTAATCGAATTCGCGGCAAGCCTAGGCGCGCTAAGTCTGTGCGGCGAGGGGGGTGCCCGCAATTTAGGGCGATCATGTGTACAAGCATGTTCCAACTGCTTTAACGCTTTATATATTAATAGGTAGTGCACTACTTATGCTGGCGCATAGAGGCAGGCTAGCCCGAGCATGGTAAAGAGGCCCAGAAAGCAGGAAACACTAGGCGCCGTGATCTTCGCCACCGGTGGGTGCGTGTGGCAGTGGGCTCGATCGTGCGGCAGGTACAGAGAGAGCGGCGGGATTGGGTTCAACCCTGATTGGGAAATACTAGGAAGGGCGCGCCGAACCAGGCAGTGCGGCGGCGCTGCGACACACAGGCGAAGCGCAGCTAGGTGGCTGCGTCATGCGTAAAGACACGAGCTCAAATTAGATGAGGGCGACAGGGGCAATCCAGAGTAATTCAGGGCTCCTGCGTCTTCTCCGGCGTCGAGATGTCGGACGCGACGTTCGCGTGGGCGTGCGGGTTGTAGCTGTCGTCGAAGTAGTCCTTCTTCGTGATGATGAGGTACAGCTCGAAGACAAACAGGACGAGCGCGAAGAAGAAGTCCGAAAACGCACAGCCGCAGGCCGCCTTCACGAGGCGGCACGTCTCCCAGCCCACGACGGGCCCGACGGAGTTGCACGTGTGGATGTCGTCGGCAGCAATGATGGCCGCCGCGAGCAGCATCATCCAGGCAATGCAGTCGATGAGACACAGGATCCAGCGGTTGTAGCGGAAGTTGAAGAACTCCATGGGCAGGCTGTAGATGCCGCAGAGCGCCGTGCCGATGGCGCCGACAGCAACGATGTACTTCACACGCGCTTGCTTGATTTTGGTATCAATGCGGCCAATCAAGCCGAGAATGCACACGGCAAGGGCCCACTCAATGCAGCGCAGGCAGAACGTTATCCAGTTGACCTTCATTTGGGTGCGGAGTTGAAAAGAGCAGAAAAGGTAAAAGCAGGTTGATGCAGAAAGGGGCTTGCCGGCGCGCTACTTATGTACTTGTGTCTCTATGGCACTGCCGAAGAGTCGGCGTCTTCCACTGCAGCCTGCACGACCAGGTCATGGGTTCACCTGCGCGGAAGACTGCTCGCTCAATACGATACGGGCGCCCGAGGCAGTCGGTTGTGGGGAAGGCGTCGCTACTTCCTAGCCGGCTCAGCTCGTGCAGCAGAAGCCCAAAGCACGGCATGCCGCTCCGTTTGTGGACTGCGTGCGCTGCGCATCGGCTCTCGTCGTCGCGTCGGCTGGTGCTTACTCGTGGTCTTAGCCGTGCCAGTTCAGGGCACGGGTGCCGTTCGGCAGCAGAACCCTACGTCCCTCACCCATGACAGCCGTTATGAACCTACGAATACGGCGACTACGCGGCATATATTATCGGCCGGCCAGTGAGGGGAAAGGGCGCAGAGCGGGCTGAGGCTCGGGCTGTCCCGGCCTCTGGCTCCGCAATGCGGCGACTAGCCTGTCCGGCCACGCTACGCAGCCCGGGTCAATGCTTCGACCCCTTCAGCCGTCCTTTACGTCGTAAACTAATGTTTACGCAGCTTTGGCGTCGCCCCTGCGGAAACTCCGTCCGCGTCTATTGGTCGGCCAGGCGCGTGGGCGCACCCTATACTCCACCTCCGCATTGGTCAGACGGAGGCACATGCGCGGACATATGCGCGAGCACATGCGCGGGCACATGCGAGAACTTGCTGGACGCCGCGAAGAGTCTTATTGCTGAATTGGGATGCGGCGGTTTCCTAAAGCTATCGGCATACGTCACGCGCCCTGGCGGGGCGGCGGCCGCTGGCGCCGAGGCTCGCCGCGCGCGGGCGGCGCGCACCGGCCAGGGCACGGCGGCCGCAAACATAGCGGCCACTGGCCCTTTTTTGGGCCCGTCGGCGAGTTAGTACGCCAGCCTGTCTATTTAAAGAGGGCCGCTTATCTATATCCCCGCGCCATGCTGGCTTCGTGATTTCGCGCCTGCACTCCGCAATCTCAGGTGATTTGTAGGTGATAGCTCTACGATAACAATGGTACGATAAAAGGCGGCCGCGCAGCCACGTTTCAAACTGGTGCCGCACATATTTAAATTAGAAGCATGACGGAAGTGGCGATTATTGGCGGCGGGCCGGCCGGCTTTGCCGCGGCGCGCGCGCTGGCCGCCGAGAAGAAGAACTGGCATATCACAATCTACGAGCGCCAGGCCGTGGCCGGCGGCGTGTGGAACCTCACGCCGGACGGGCCCATGTACCACGATCTCGAGACGAACGTGCCGAAGGAGTTCATGGCGTTCCAGGACTTCCCGCTCGACGCCGAGCTGCCGAACTACCTTCCGCGGCAGACAATTGCCGCGTACTTCCAGCGGTTCAGCGCCAGCGTCGCGCAGAGCAAGCTCGTCGACGTCAGGTATAATGCGAGCGTCGTGAACGTGACGAAGGAAGCCGGCGTCTGGACAATTGAGCTGGCCAGCGGCGAGGCTGCGCAGGCCGACTTTGTGCTCGTGGCGTCGGGCCACTACGAGCATCCGGCGTGGCCGCACATCCGGGGCCTCGCCGAGTTCCGCGCGGCGCACGCGGACCGCGTGAAGCACTCCGTCAGCTACTTGGAGCCGAGCCCGTACGCGGGCCGCCGCGTGCTCGTCATTGGCAACGCGTCGAGCGGCACGGACCTGACGATCCAGCTGCTCAGCGTGACGGACCAAGTCACCGTGTCGCGCCGCACGGCCTCGAAGGCGGACGGCCTGTTCGAGGGCGGCGGCGACGTGACGCTGAAGCCTGAGGCCGTGAGCATCGACCCCGACACGGGCGCCGTCGAGTACATCGACGGGACGCGGGCCGTGTACGACGACATCCTTGTGGCCACGGGCTACCAGTGGCGCTACCCGTTTCTGAGCGCCTACAACGCGCAGCAGGAGCACCCGTTCCTCACGCCGCCGGACTACCACCGCCTGCAGAACCTGCACGGCTACATCTTTTTCATCGACGACCCGACGCTCGCGTTCGTTATGGTCAACCGCATGATTGTGCCGATTCCGTGGGTCGAGTCGCAGGCGGCCGTCGTTGCGCGCGCGTGGTCCGGCCGCCTGCAGCTGCCGAGCGCGGCCGAGATGTTCGCGATTGACCAGCAGCTCATGGCCGAGAAGGGCACGGGCGAGGGCTACCTGACGCTGAAGTACCCGGACGACCTGCGGTTCATGAACATCTACACAAGCTGGGTCGACGCGGCGCAGCCCGACGAGGGCTTCCGCGCCGAGACGTGGGGCGCCGCGAAGCTCGAGCGGCGCGAGCGGGCCATGCCCGAGAAGTTCGCCGACTTCCAGCGCAAGGTCGCCGAGTCGCGCGCGAAGCGCCAGGCCCGCGCCGTGCGCGAGAACCTCGAGCGCCTCCGCACCGCCAGCCCGGCCACTGTTGGCGCCGCCAGTATCGGCGCGCCCCGCCGCCAGCACGAGCAGGAGCAGCCGGCAGTCAGCGAGCAGCTTGTTGCGACTTAGCGCGCCGCGCTCCTCCTGTTCTGCAACTTATTAACTTCGTTCAGCATAGACGGCTAGCTAGTCCTCTACACGCATATTTATTTGCAGCCGCAGCCCTTTAGCGAGCACAGCCTCTAATTGGCCAGAATACGAGCGCAGCCCGCGCCGCCACTGGCAAAAAGCTTACTGCGGTTGGCGATTCGCAGCCGCCAAAGCGCGCGGCTGCTGGTCTCGACCTGGGCTAGGGCGTGCGTGATCGCTGGCTGGGGCAGTGGCGGGCGGCCGTTACGTGAACGGCCGCGGTCCAGAAACGCAGCGCTGAATCACCGGTCATGGCCGATTGCGGATCTGGACCAGATGGCAATACACACATATAAAAGAGCACCCAAGCCGCCGGGTAGGCAGTTAGATTCGGTAGATCCAATTACCTATTAAACAAGTCGCAATGGTTGCTGCAGTTATTGGCCAGCCCGCTCCCACGTTCAAGAAGCAGGCCGTTGTGGACGGCATCTTCGAGGAGGTCACGCTCGAGCAGTTCCGCGGCAAGTGGGTCGTGCTTGCGTTCGTGCCCATGGCGTTCACGTTTGTGTGCCCGACGGAGATCGTGTCGTTCAACCGCAAGCTCGCCGAGTTCGAGAAGCGCGGCGCCGTCGTGCTCTACTCGTCCACGGACTCGGAGTACACGCTGAACGCGTGGAACAACCTGTCCACAGCCGACGGCGGCCTCGGCGGCGTGCAGATGCCGCTCGTCTCCGACAAGACGCACTCGCTGGCGCGCGACTACGGCGTCCTTGTTGAAGACGCCGGCATTGCGCTGCGCGGCACGTTCATCATCGACCCCGAGGGCGTGCTGCAGCAGGTGACGATCAACAATGCCTCCGTCGGCCGCAACGTCGACGAGACGCTGCGCCTCGTCGACGCCTTCCAGTTCACGGCCGAGCACGGCGAGGTGTGCCCGGCCGACTGGCAGAAGGGCGACGACGCAATTGACACGAAGGACGCCTCGAAGTACTTCTCGAAGCAGTAGGCCGGGACTCTTCTTCGCCGGCTTTGCGCTCCTAAAAACTCTTTAGAATTTATGTGTTTTGATGAATAGTTGAATGAATAACCATGAATAGTTTGACGAACAGCAACAGGCAGTGCCAGTATCTGTTTTGCAGCATACATACTTGTAGCACACATTTTGCAGGTGATATTTACTCGAGTTGCACTGTTGACAGCTGCGGCCAAACCCAGGTGAATACAAGACTTCCCGTCCGATCAGTCCTATTTA
>JANIVK010000072.1:0-38153 GCA_030555795.1 Entelexis sorbosivorans | reverse complement strand
CAATATTATTAATTCTAGGGAATGCTGTATCACTAGTACCAATCATTAAAGGAACCGCATCGTGCGCGGACACGACGCGCAGCAGCTGCGCCGTGTCCTGGTCGCCGAAGTACTGCGTCTCGAGCACGCGGCGCAGGTTCACCTCGCCAAGGTCGTTCACAATCATGTACCGCGAGAACAGCGACCACAGCTTGCGGTACCACGTCATCTGCGACGCGTGCGCGAGCAGCGCCTGGCGCACGGCGTGGTAGTCGAGCTGGCCCGAGATGAGCACGTAGTCGACTTGCGGCAGCCGCTGCACGCGCGACATGATGCTGTCCAGGCTGAACAGGTACTTACGGTACAGCGGCACGCTGTACAGCGTGTACACGGCAAAGTCCGGGTCCGCCGCGAGGGCGCGCGTGCCGTAGCGGATGGCACCAACGCTGGTTTGGCGGTGGTTCGCGTGGCCGGACACGCCGTGCTCGTCGAACGTAATGAGCGCTTGCGTGCCCCACTGCTTCGCCGCCTCAGCGATATGCTCGGCCACAACCTCGTGGTCCCACGTTGCGTCCATCGCGTCGGGCAGGCGCGCGTCGTCAACGACCTTCACGCGCTCGCGCGGCACGCCGAGCGCCTCGGCCGCGGCCAGCATCTCGCGCTCGCGCTCCGCGCCCAGCCCGCTCGCATTGCCGTTCGACAGCACGAGGAACGACACCTTGTTGTTCTTGTCGGCGTTCGTGACGTGCCGCACGCTGGGGCCGAAGAACATGGACTCGTCGTCGGGGTGCGCCAGCACAAACGTGATGGACTTGTCGTGCAGCGGCGTCGGCGACGTGAAGATGCGTGAGAACTGGCTCACTACAACGAGCGAGCCAATAATGGCCAGAAGCCCGGTGCGGATGTTCATGCTCGGAAAGGGTGCGGGGCCAAGAGAGACGAACGGCACTGACCTTATCGTTATCACACCGCCAGCACGCTCACCTGGGTTCGCCCAGGGCTGGGGTCAGGGCGGCCAGGGCAAGCCACGCCATTCGGGCTGGCCAAGATGCAAGACGGCTTCTCCCAGCTGCGCGCCCTAAGCGGCGACTCTCATGTGCAGGCGGCGGCCCGCCCCAGCGCGTCGGTAAGCGATCAGCGCATCATCATCGCGCCAGCGCCTGCCACGCGGGCCCGCACCAACTCGCGCAGCCGCAGCTCGGGCACAAATCTTTCGCCGGCTCACGGCCTCCGCACCGCCTGCGGCATCAGCGGCCCAGCTGCACGCGACGGCCGGCCGCGCGGCTTAATGAACGCGGCGGCCGGCGCGCCGGCGTTCTGCCTCGGCAGCACAAGTGCCTCACGCCGACGAGCAATAAATTTGGCGCAGTATAGCCCAGATAATCCGGCGCGTCTACGCCTCGAATAACCATATAACTTAACTAGTCGCGGTGCACGGCCTATTATTAGCACGCGGCGCGACGCGGCGGCGCCGGCGGCGGCGTTCCCTCGCGCGCGAGGCCGGGACATGCGCCGCCGCAAACAGGCCCTGGCCGGCACCATTTCTTTTGCCGGCGGCGTCTATCGGCTGGCCGATCGCTGCGCCGACGGCATTGGCTTTGCCCCCTGGCCACGGCGGAGGGCCGCAAAATTCTTATGCATCCACGATGATTAGCTCGCTGCACACCGCGCCAGCGGCGGCAGCCTTACGCCTGCGCGCATGATGATATATGCCTTGAAAGCGTACCCCTGCCCTGGTTAATTCGTGGAAGCGCGAAGGCCAGCCCTAGCCTTAGGCCCAGCGGCTCACGCTCGTTTTCAGACCATCATCTCCTCCTTCTCTGCAGTTTGGGCCCCCGCAGCGGAACACCCCCCAACCATTGCCTCCACTTCGCGCTAGCGGACTGTATCTTACTGTGGCCGGAAAAAACACAGAATGGACGACTTTGTGCGCGTGCAGGTCTTTGGCTCGTTTTTCGAGATCACGACGCGGTACACGGACCTCGAGGCCGTGGGCATGGGCGCCTTCGGCCTCGTGTGCTCGGCCACGGACCAGCTCACGGGCCAGAAGGTCGCGGTTAAAAAAATCATGAAGCCATTCAGCACGAGCGTGCTCGCAAAGCGCACGTACCGCGAGCTGAAGCTGCTCAAACACTTGCGCCACGAAAACGTCATCTCGCTGTCGGACATTTTCATCTCGCCTTTAGAGGACATCTACTTCGTGACGGAGCTGCTCGGCACCGACCTGCACCAGCTCCTCACATCGCGGCCTTTGAACACGCAGTTCATCAAGTACTTCTTCTACCAGATCATGCGCGCCCTCAAGTACGTGCACTCGGCCAACGTCGTGCACAGAGACCTGAAGCCCAGCAACATCCTAATCAACGAGAACTGCGACCTAAAAATCTGCGACTTCGGGCTGGCCCGAATCCAGGACCCGCAAATGACGGGCTACGTCTCGACGCGCCACTACCGCGCCCCCGAAATCATGCTCTCTTGGCAGCGCTACGATGTCGAGGTCGACATTTGGTCCGCAGGATGCATCCTCGCCGAAATGATCCAGGGCCACCCGCTGTTCCCGGGCCAGGACCATATCCACCAGTTCTCCATCATCACTGAGCTGCTTGGCCTCCCACCGGACGAGGTCATCAACACGATCGGCAGCGAAAACACGCTGCGCTTCGTCCGCTCTCTGCCCAAGCGTCCGCGTATGTCTCTGGCTGAGCGTTTCGAGGGCTCCGAGCCGGAGGTCATCGACATCCTGGAGAAAATGCTTGTGTTCGACCCGCGCGCCCGCATCACGGCCGCAGAGGCGCTCGAGCACCCATACCTCGTCGACTACCACGACCCGGAGGATGAGCCGGTCGCTGAAGAGCCCTTCGACTGGTCGTTCAATGGCGCGGATCTGCCGGTTGATACGTGGAAAGTAATGATGTACTCCGAGATCCTCGACTTCCACAACGTGGGCTCGTACGAGGAAGAGGAGGTAGAAGAGGATGAGGCTAATAATGAGGCGGCGCAGGCCACTCCCATCCAAGAATAATTTATTAATGTCGAGAACGAAAATGAAAGCCCTGCCTCCCTACCGCTCTTGTTTTCCTCATCCCAGCTCGCGTACATTCTGAACCGCTACTGCTGCTCTCTGCTCCCCAGTTTCCGGAGCGAGCATTCTGATCCCCTCTCCCCTACAACCGCTCTTTTACCCCATCTATTATTATTATATATATATATATATTACGTTCTGCGGCACGACCAGCGTTTTGTAAATAAAAGAAAACAGGCATAGAAATACGTATTCGCGGAACGAGCCTTCGGCGGGCGAGGCAAGTGTCATTCATTCACAGTTCTTGGCCCGCCGCGCTCATAGCATAAACAGCTTCCGTATGTGCTGGTTCACGCTTTGCAGTATGGCCGCATCCAGAGAGGCAAACTTGCTCATTGACACAAGCCCATCATACGAGCTTGTCATATTCTTGATCATATCCACGCTTTCCTCATCAAGGGATGGTTTATGGCCGCCGATGTATGAGCTGTACAGGTCTGCGCCGCTCGTCACAGAATTCAGGTACGACGAGATCAAGAAATTGGCTACGGCACGCTGCAGAAGCGGCAGGTAAGGTTTCATAGCTGTGGTCGTAGAGTTGATCACGGCATTCGTTTGTGCCGTGGACTGCGACGCATAGTCATACAGAAACACGTCGGTAAACTGCCCCGATCGGAGGCGACGATTTAGGGCCTCCTGCTGCTCTTGCGACTTCATGATTTGCGTTTGTGCACTCATGAGCTGGCTTTCGTGGGACGTGAGCAGGCTGTCGAAGTGTAGCTTTTCAAAAAAGTGCTGCAGCGTCTCCTGCAGCTCCGCCGCGCTCTTGAGTCCGGAAAATACGGCGCCACCATCCTCCCCCTGCTCGTCCAAGTAGCTTAAAGCATCATCATCCAAGTCTGTATTTGGAAGGGCTCTGCCTAGACCCAGCGAAAACGCGCATAGTATAGCAGCTAAACTGAGTCCCCGCATTGCGGTATACACTATTGTTCCTCAGCTCCAGTGCTAGCCTCTCTCTCACTTGCGCGCACTTATAAGTCAAAGCTCAGCGGTGCGCAATCGAAATCAAAGAACGACGCAAAGACTGCTCGAGTGGGCAGTCTTCGCAATTGTGGGCGGCGGTCGCCTTAAATTCGCCGCCGCCACGACGCGCACGAAAATATGAAGATTTACCTGAAACACGCCAGGCTAAACCGAATCGATAAATCACTTCTTCTAATCTTTATATTTTTTGGGTTTACTTTTTTCTTCTTTTAATTAAAGTGCGACACCTCACTGAATCAGCTACAGTGCCGTGCAATAAGGTTAGACTACGCCGCCGCGCTTGCACAACGCGTAGAACTGCGAATCCTCGCGTTTCAGAAGCTCGTCGGGGGAGTCAAACTCGGCCACCTCACCGAAACTCAAAACCACGACACGATCGCTGTCTAGAATAGTGTTGATGCGGTGCGCAATTGTCAGAATCGTGCGATCCTTAAACTCAGTTCGAATAACCTTTTGCAGGACTTGGTCGGTTTCAACATCGACAGCCGCCGTAGCCTCATCGAGAACCAATATCTTCGAGTCTGTGAGCAGCGCGCGGGCCAGTGACAACAGCTGCCGCTGCCCGGAGCTCAGATTCGAGCCGCCCTCGGCAACCTTCGCATCCAGCTGGCCATCCATGGCGCTCACGTGTTCCCTCAAGTGAGAGAGCTCGAGGGAGCGCCACAGTTCGGCATCCGATCGCGTGTGCGTCGGATCCAAGTTGTCACGCACCTTACCCTCGAACAACTGCGAGTCCTGCGGAATGATGCTCAAATGCGAGCGCAGATCCCGCAGGCCTATCGTGCTCGTGTTAATTGAGTCAATGTCTATGTGGCCCTCGGCGGCTTCGATGAGACGGAAAAGCGCAAGCGTGAGAGAACTCTTACCAGCGCCCGTGCGTCCAACAATTCCGATCTTCTCGCCGGCCTTGAAATCGAGCTTGATGTTCTTGAGCACGAGTGGTAGCCCGGGGCGGTACCTCGTCGAGTAGTTGTCAAGAACGATATGGCCCGCCGTCGGCCAGTTTTCAGCAGGACGGTGGTCCGGAATCACCGCTGGGGCCTCAGGTGGCAGCTCCGCATACTCCATCATGCGTTCCACACTAACGATATTTGTCTCCACTTCAACCGTCATGCGCACAATCCAGTTCAGCGATTGTGTCACCTGCAGCGCGTACGACAGTGCCAAACCAATCACACCGGCCGTCAGGCGGCCGCTAGGCAGTGACCAAACGGCCAGGCTAGAAGCAGCAAAAATGACAACTGAGCCCATAAGCTCGAGGCGCACAGCAAGCCAGCGGTTGGCGCTGATCGAGGGGAAGTAAGCCTGGTTGTTCGTGTCGATATAGCTGCGGTTCCGGTAGTTGAACCTCTCGGTTGCGTCAAACGCGCGCACCGTAGCAATTCCGTCCAGCGTCTCTTGGAACTGGGCGAAAATGGGTGACTTCGACACGCTGTCCAGTCGCTTCAGCTCGCGGCTAGTGTGTAGGTAATACCGCTGGTAATAGAGATACAGCCATGTGAGCGGAAGCACGATCACCAAGAACGTTGGCGTGCTATAGCAGATGATGGCGATCGTAAATCCAACCTTGACACAATTGTTGAAAAGCATCACAAACACACGGCCGAGCTGCTGGTCGACACGGTACACATCGCTACTGAACCGGTTCACGATACGACCCAGAGGATTAGTCTCGAAAAAGGACATCGGGGCACGAACAACGGCGGAAAGCATCTTTTCGTGCAGCTGGCGCGCAGCAATAATGTTGATCCAGACATAAGCCACAATGTTTTGGACGACAGTGAGAGCAGACGAGGCCACACCAAGAACCACATAGATACCCAAGTAGTATACGAGGTGTTCATTCGTCCCGGTTTCTCCGTTAGCTTCACCCCATTGCTTCAGCCAAACATTGCTGGCCACGGAAATGGCAACAGCAAGTAACAAGGTCAGGAAGAACACCAAAACGCGCGGAATGCCGCAAACTTGAGCGTACTCCTTATACACAGACCAAGACACTTTCCCTTGCTCGACGTGCTCCTTTCGGACCTCTAGAGGTGCCGTCGGTTTGAGACTCGCGAAAGAAGGGCGGAACGTCGAATCGCGGCGCGATCCTCGTGTCGGCGTCTGATCAATGATGGCCTTAGGTGATTCGTCTTCGTCATCGGTACCAAGCGCCGTGTCCAAGCTGTGCTGAGGACTCGCCTCGCTGCGGCCTTGGCTCTGGCTAGCTGTGCTTTCTTCATCGCCCTTGTGAGGTTTCCGACCAAACTCCTTTAGAAGCGCGCTAATACGCGGGTTGTGAACACCGCTCTCGACAATTTTGCCGTGCTCGATAAGAGACACAGAGTCTGCGTGGTTGAGTACAGGAATGCTGTTCGTGGCAAGGATAATGGCCTTCGAAGCCAGCAAGCCATCCTTGCCAAGGACATTGGCAATGATATGCGCACCAACATGTTCGTCAACAGCAGAGAGCGGGTCATCGAGAAGATAAACGTCGGCGCGGTGGTAGACAGCCCGTGCTAGTGAAATACGGGCCTTCTGACCACCACTTAGCGAAATGCCCTTTTCGCCAACGACCGTCGAGTCGCCATCGGGGAGAACCGCCAGATCATCACGTAGCGCACAAGCGTCAACGGTCTGCGAGTACGTCTCCTCGTCATATTTGCGGCCAAAGAGGATGTTCTCGCGAACAGATCCATTGAAGATCCACGGGTTTTGAGCAACATAGGCAACCGTGCCGTGAACCCTTACGTCTCCGCTAGCTTTGCGAACATCACCCAGCAAAGAAAGCAGTAGAGTCGACTTACCAGATCCGACACGACCAACAACACAGGAAAGCTCCCCGCGCTTAGCAGAAAAGGAGACGTTGTCTAAGGCGTACGGACCAGCTTCGGCAGAGCTTGCATCGAACACAAAGCGTCCATTTTTCATTTCGACAGCCACATCGCCCGGTCGCTCAGCCTTAGGCAGTCTCGTGACTGCGTCAGGCTGTAACTCCTCGCCAACAAGGTAGTTGATGACGCGCTTCGATGCTACATTAGCCTCAATCAAGCCAGAAATGAGCATGGGAAACACCGCCATGGGGAACCCAAGCATGTTGAACAGAGCGAGTGCCGGGAAAACGATGTCCGTGGTCAAAGGCTTTTTAGCAATAAAAGTGTAAACACCAAAGGTCGAGCACGAAACGATGAATGGCGTGAACGTCCAAATGTACGACATGCAAGCCTGGAAGATTCCAATCTTGCGCAGGCTAACCAGCTCCTGGTTGTCGCGCACATCATTGAGACGGTTCACAAAAGCGCCTTCCCATGCGTACAGCTTGATGCTCTTCATACTGGCGAGTAGTTCGGAGGTGAGCCTGGTGCGAGTGTCCTTGTCGCGCATCTGCTGCTGTTGCAGCACTTTCTGCGTCGACGCGAGGTATGAGTTGACCGGGACCAACATGATGAGAATAACGACACCGGCCCACATGGAGTTGCCCATGAGACTGTACAGTGACGTTAGGCACAGGAAAATTTGGAATGGCCCCGACCAGATCATGTTTCCGTTCTGGCACACATCTTGAAGCCGCTGCGTGTCAATAGACATGAGGTTCACGGTATCGCCCGTAGTACGAGTTGCCCTGGCCTCGCTGTTGAGAACAAGCGACTTCTTAAAGATGGCATTTGTGACAGCGGTACGGATGCGCATGCCTGTGCCGAACGCACGGTCGAAATACTGATGTAAAACAATGGTCTGAGCTGCAGAAACGAGGAACATAGCCAATGCTACGTAGAAGCCACGGGTTAGCGGCATTGTACCGTCACTATCAGCATAGTCTTGAACAAACGTGATCAACATCTTGAGAAGTTGCGGTTGAGCAAACGCCAAAGCATCTTGGAACATCTTGAAAATCCCGCCCACGGCATACTGGGGACCGAAGGCGCGCAGCAGAGCCACGGCCAGAGAGGGTCGCTTCGCAGGCTCGCCATCCTTGGGCGTGGCTTTCTCCGCCTTCTCAACTTCCAATGCCCAGTACTTATCAAACCGGTCATTACAAACATCAGCGCGATCCTCGTTGGGCAGCTGCGGAAGGTCGTCAGCCGTTAAAAAGTGCTCGTACCCTCGGCGCATCAAGGCCGTCATCCAGGAGAATGTGAGGCGCGAGAAAATATCTGCCTCATCGAAAGGGTTCTTGAATCGCTCATCTTCACGTAGGCGGCGCGGCTGCGCCCACTCGAGGGCGAAGATCACTAGTGTGACCACAGTCACAGCAATCTCCAGCGCGTGCGGCGGCCGCAGCGCGAATGGCTGACCCAGGTTCACAAGCTGTACGAGCGATGCCAGCATCCAGTAAAAGAGGAGCCCGCCATTGGGTTTCGTGGCCTTGTGGACCTCGACATATGTGAGCAGAGAGACGGGGATCAGAGAAGCGAGCGACACGAGAGGCCCAATGCTGGAGATATCCGACCCAAAGATCGAAAATGCCTCAGCGCCGAGAAGAGCAGCTAGTACAGCCGTAAGCGCAAGCTGCAGCGCCAGCCGCGTACGTTGCAGCTGTACCTTCTGCGGTGGCGTAGTGGTCAGCTGCTTGCGGCCGCGCATGCGGTTCAGAGCTAGCACTATCACCGTGAATGCCAGAAGGCTCGGGATCTGCAGCACGACGCCCTGGAAAAAGCAGCGCGTCAGATTGTAGTCGGAGGCAAAGCGCCATCCACAGGCATCCGAGCATAGGAACGAGTGGCCACTTGCGGTACCGTTCAATGCATGCACACCACGCTCAGACGATACGAAGTGCTCAGGATACAGCAGCCATGGCTCGGCAGCGGCGGCAAGGGAGGGCCCGCCTTCGAGATCCATAGAATGGTGCTGATAGCTGAGATGTGGAGTCTTTCAGCTTATGCAAGCGCTCGCTCCTAATCATGCACGTGATATGACTTAATTGAAATGTCGCGCGCGTGTCCAGATAACCTGGGCAAAAGTTAATGCTAATGAGCCCAAGTAACGTGCCGCCCCGTGGATGGATCGGAGGGGTACGGGTTTACTAACGGCCACATGCAAGTCCAGGTTGCGGGTCGACGCTTGCTTACACTATAAGCAACTAGGCTGGACTTGACTATGAGGGCATATGGAAGCTGCAGCTCCACTGGGCCTTGAAAGGCGCTGTATCATGGTGCACCCGGGCCCCTCTAAGACCTCGGAATCTCAAGAATTTCCAGCCTTAGCAACGACAACCCGTTCAATTGCGAACTCGTGACGCCGTGACGCGGGGATTTGGCGATGGGTAAGGTATTGCGCGGTGCGACGTCTATATAAGTGCTACTTGAGGTCCGTAGCAGCTCTTTACATCGAACAAGATCTGTTAAAATGACTGGTAAGCTCTCTGTTGGCTCTGAATTCCCCAAGGGCGTGAAGTTCGCCTACGTCCCGTACTCCCCGGACACGTCGGACTTGCTTGCTTGTGGTGCGCCCATTGAAATCAACGTCGATAAGGAGTTGGCAAACAAGACGGTGCTTATTCTGGGTGTCCCTGGTGCATTCACGCCGCCTTGCACTGAGAAGCACATTGGCCCTCTGGCCAAGAAGATCCCTGACCTGAAGAAGAAGGGCGTGGACGAGATTATCATCATTTCTGCGAACGACCCGTTCGTGCTCAACGCTTGGGGCAAGGCGCTGAAGCTGGCCGACAAGGCCAAGTTTGCCTCCGACCCGAACGTCGAGTTCGCTAAGGCGAACGGCCTCAGTTTCGATGGCTCGGCGAAGGGTCTTGGCGTCCGTGTCACGCGTTTCGCTACCATAGTCAAGAATGGCAAGATTGAGTATGTTGGTGTCGAGTCCAACCCCGAAGAGGTCACTGTCTCTGGCGTCGACGCTGTGCTTGAGAAGCTGTAGACACCCTCTTGAGTCGCGACTAAATAAAGAGCTTATGAACCAATGTTAAATAAATGATGTGAGTTTACGTTTACTTATTATACGATTCTGAATTCTTGAATACAAGCGTGCGCCTGATGTCATGTCAATCGTGAGATCAAGTAGATTTAATTAATGCAAAAAATGAGAATGCCAAAAAAAAATTAGCATCGGTTGGTTTCGATCCAACGACATCAGGGTTATGAGCCCTGCGCGCTTCCTCTGCGCCACGATGCTAGCCATTACGCCATACTGACGCGATTGTCTCATAATCATATAAGCTGTATTATACCCCACATCACTAGTGGAACTGGCTAATGTCTAGCGGACCTCTAAAGCCAACTATTCGCAAAATAGGAGTAATAAACTAGCTAAGGCCTTACGAGGCTCAATAATGTTTGATCATGGAGCTTTCCGAGTACTGTTATTGTAAAATGAATGCGTGACTGTTTCCGTCGCTACGTTGCCGTATTTAGTATTCATGGGAGCTGGTTTGGTAAAACTGCTACAAGCGGTCTGATGGCTACTTATATGTAGTAGCAGTCATTCATGCGCCTTGTAGCGTGTATAGCGTTCATCTGTAATAGGCAATGTGGTACAAATATGCCAAGTACGGAACTCTACGTGCCATGCCTATCGGTGGAGTGGGGTGGCACTGCTCTGACTTTTCCAATGCTCTCACACAACGAAGCCAGTGAAATGCACCCGCTCAGACTACCTTTTCCGCTCAACCTCGAGTGTGAGCCGTCTAGACACACCCAGCTGTGCAACAAGATAAGCCCGCGAGCACTGCGCAGTGGAGACATCAATACACTGCATACTTTAAATTTACGGCCTTGGTGGACTTGGATGCCGCGCCACTGCTACGCTTTAGGCACCGGTTGCGTCCGGCAAGGCGGATCAGCGCGCTCAGAGCTAGAGCCTCCAGCTGCCGCTTATGTCTCGCCTGTGCGCTACAGCACTGATTATGACGCCGAACTGGACTGGTCCGGCCAGCGAGACAATGACCGGCCCGCACTCTACTGGTGATTTCAGTGCAGTGACCTTGTCCCTCACATCGCGTGGCACATCGCGTGGCACAGCGTTGCGCTTCTTTGTGTTGGGCTGCCGACTCCATGATCGCCGCACACATTCTTTCGCCTTCTAACTGAATAATTCAATCTTGTCTCGTTCGCCTGCTATCTGTTCAGTTCGTGGTTTAGAATTCCGAATTACACTCTTTGCACATGTTACGCAGAGCAAATAGGTAACGCAGAGGGAGTCCACATGGAAACCGTGTCTCTGTTCTAAAGGCAGCAAACAAAACATTAGAGCAGACTACTTCATGAAGCTCTGCCCTTGCTAACATGATCGACTGTCTTGTTTCTCATGACCAAAATCATGCTTGTAAGCCTCAACTGTAAATATTGCCTAGAGAGACATGGCTTTCGAGGCGCTCGGGGTGATGCCAGGAAAGGTCACTGAATGAGTACAACCGATCTCTACTAGTTCGCCTCTCTTTGTGGTTCCTCACCATCTGATGACTGTGGCCACTGTAAGCCTTATAGCATTTCAGGTAAAAGCATTGCGCCGCCATCTCTCCTGTCTGCATAAAGATCACAAATCTGCTGCCCTAGTTAACACTGGTTCGATCCCTAGCTTTTATTGATCTCCGGATTTGCTGGGCGGCGTTATCTGTGTCCAAACAGCTCGCTCTTTGGCTCATGGTGCTTGATGACTTGGCCGTCTCAAGCTAGCGTTGCCGCGGCCATCATCGACAACACCAAAGTCGTCACATCACTCAATGGCGAGTTCGACCTCCTCTTGATATTGATGCATGTAACTAATTAATGCGTGCCGCATTCGGCATTGTGAGACTGTGCATAGCACCACGCATGACACTTAATAATCAAACGTAACTTGATCGCTTAGATCCGCTTGTGAGATGGTCACTTCAACAACTCCAGGAGGGAATGAATGCCCGGCGATGGTCTGGTATCCTGACTCTGAAATACCGTATCGCTTCTCTAAGGACTGGCCCGGATCAATTAGTACATTCTGTAAGAACAACCCTTAGGATTTGGCAGAGATTTAGACCAAAAATGTCGGGCGTGACGCCCCAGCCTCGTGCAGGGTTTTCTCGTCCGGATCACAACGTAAGTCACGACCCAGATTCTGAGTTTTTTTTTTTTAAACCTGCGTGCTGCGACAGCCTCGATTAGTAGCCCAGGTTAACGGTGCATGATACGCCGTCACATTAGTGCAGAATCGAAGTTTGCCAACATAATTCCGCTCAGGACTCTGAATCTCGTCGAAACATGGAGCTTGGCATAAGCCTTTCATGTATGATATGTAACCCAACCCTACCCGATGCAGATTCAACGTGCATCGAGGACGGTTTATTACGCCACGATACAACTACAAGCTCGAACTCGGCCTTTCAAGCATTCTGGAGCTTTGCGAATAATATTCCGAGCTAAAGTGCTCAAGGTTTTTGACATCCGATAGTGTGCTACATCGCCGGATTTGTGGCCATCAAACTTGCTGGCCCAGAAGCCCCAAGCCGTTTCATGCAGCGACGATAGCCGACCCGAACCCCTTTCCCGCCCGGATGAAGACGCATGCCCGCATGCATAAGCGGCTCACCAGCATAGCAGCGCCAATGAAACAGAAGTATAAGAGTACGGAATAAAATAGTTATGATCCGTAGGGTAGCATGTCTTTCAGAGTTCTTGTGCTCGCAACAGCGGTACTGGCCCTCGGCCACGATGGAGCGGTGGCGCTAAACCACGATAGAGTCGCGGAAAGGCGCGCCGTCTATGCCAACAGCTCAACCGTCACGATATCAAGCTCAACAGCACTGCGGTCACAGACGCCGCTCAGCTTATCCGGAGTCAGCTCCGTCCCAGAGTCTGCTTCGAAAACAGACAGTAGCGCAAACAAAACGCCATACCTGAATAGCACGGCTTCTGTCGCTGCATCAACGGCTTCGCCTGTATCTGCCTCTACGCGCCGATCGACTCCTGCTTCCTCTCCTAGTTCCAAGTCACCGGCTTCGCAGGTGTCATCATTGTCGAGTTCGGTCGCATCTAGTCCTGGTAGGTCACCTCCTTTTCAAGCTCAGAGTTCTACCATCGTCAGGTCGCGGACGCACATTAGTCGTGCATCATCTGGTATCACTAGTGCTGTAATGGCAGACTCGTCCGGAACGCGTGGATCTTCCTCGGGAACCTTGGGCAGTCCCAGTAGTTCCGCGGTCCAGAGCTCTAAGGCGGCCACATCAACTAGTAGAAAAATACTGTCGTCGACTGGAAATCCTAGTTTTGATTCTAGAGCCGCCTCACGGCTTCGCGCGTCTAGTTCTGCCACTGCTAGCTCGCGTAACTCGAGGGCCACCGCGATTCACAGTTCGTTGCAAAGGACTACACAGCCAGCCAGTGTCAAGTCGAGCCATACACAATTGACCTCCACCTCTGGTACGCCCGTTGGTGCCGGCCTTTCGAGATCCAGGTCCGTCAAATCGGGAGAGCGTTCGTATTCCGCTTCGTCTACTAGTGCTGTTCCTGTATCCCACCGTTCATCCAAACCTGATGCGTCCAATCCGACTGCAGGCAGTGCTGCGGCTCAGAGCTCTCAGTTGCGTACGTCAGTACACATATCTTTAACGACGGGAAGGGCGTCTCCCAGAGTCAGCGTCTCGCCACGGGGTCCTTCGTCCTATAACTCAGCCGCAGCGCTCAAAACACAGGACCGCACTACTCAACCATCATCGGCGAATAAGGCTACGGCCCTCTTCCCATCGCATTCTACTGAATCTACTCGTGCGTCCGAAGTCTCGTCTACGCCGCAGTCCAGAAGTTCAGGGGCCAACAGCTCTACGTTCGCAGTATCCGAGAAGAAGAGCAAGTCGACTGCGTCTTTGAGGGTCACAACCCCTGAAGCGTCTGAGAGCGGTACATATAGGAGTACTATTGGTACCAGCACGCCTCATTCTCTAGGAAAGTCCAGGGCAGCACCTTCAAGCTCCGCAGCGGTCGAATCGAGAATCAACACGCTTCAGGCTTCCTCGTTCCCTGCTGCTGGTTCAGGAACCGCGTCGTCACGCCGTCGGTATTCCACTCGCCTGCCAGTTACTTTATCCAGTTCCGCCGCTGCCTCACGCTCTAAAGTGGCAAGCTCGGAAAGTCAGAGAACTGGTAGCTCAAAAAGAAGTAGCCCGAGCAGAGCCACTCTTTCGCCGAAGTCTCCTGAATCTGTTCTTTCCTCTCGTGGTTCCGCTGTTTCCAGAGTGAACCGAGCGCCGAGCCTTGATTCCTCCAAACTAGTGAGCAGTGCCTCGCTTGGAAGTGTTACCAGTACAGGAAGCACAGGAAGCACAGCGAGCACAGCGAGCACAGCGAGCACAGCGAGTACAGCACCGCGTCGCTCAAGGTCTGCACCTCTGTCTCGCACGTCCGCACCCAAAAGCCAGAGTCTCAAATTGGCCCGTTCGAGCAGCAACAGCCACCGTTCATCACTTGCCAGCGCCGAAATTACAACCAATGTCTCACGTCTCTCACCGTCTACCTCCGCGTCTGGGATTCATACTGGGCGCGATGCTACGACGGTGCCTGGGTCCAAATCGGCTACTTCAGAAAGCCATACTATCCAGTTTTCTTCTGCGAGTGTCACTAGTACTGTCGCTCCTTCATCGCGTATTCGGAAGTCTGATGCCCAATCAGGTGCCACAGGAAGATCTGAAAAACAGAGCTCGAGGCCGGTCCAGTCGCAAAGTTATGCCACTGGAGCCAGCGCATCATCGAGCCATCATTCTACTTCGGTGTCAGTAGCACACAAAACTCAGAGCAGTATATCGTTCAAATCGAAAAGTCATATCGCAACTTTGAGTGCTACAACTGGTGCCTCGTCAAAGCTTCGAGCGCCTACTCATGTGTCGAGTAATAAGCCTAGTTTGAGGTCTCTGAGCTCCAACTCGGCTGGGCCAGAAAGCCGTACCATTCCGACGGCGTCGGTGAGTGCTGGCACTTTGAGTATGAAGTCTCGTTCCGCACCTCGAGCTTTAACTAATTCCGGAGTTCAGAGCTCACAATTGGTCAAAGCGGAAAGCCAGAGCAGCGTGAACGTTGATATCTCCTCTAGAAGCGCTGTGTTTACGACCGATTCCGTGTCAGCTTCTCGTTCAACGAGGTCCATTGCTCTCAGATCGACGTCATCTGAATCCATACTTCGCAGCGTTCGATCTCTCTCTAAGACTGCTGCCGAATCTAGTTTTGTTGCTACGGTTAACTCTACGCGGTCGTGGTTTTCGAAGCCCGTATCAGTTGACTCGGCAGGTCACACCAACAAGCCCTCGACTGTAAGTGCCACGACTTCCGCCAGGGTTTCGTTAAATCTTGTGCAGTCTAGTTCTGCCCCCGGTGCTTCATCCAGTTACGCGGCTTCCACAGTCTTGATCTCCAGGACGAGGAGCACGACGGCCGCCGCTAGTGCACAAAGCACGCCGCATGAATCTAGTTCAGCTCGTTCCGAGACGCCAAGTACCATGTCATTCAAATCGCAGACACGTGGCGCTGGTGCAACGGTTGGTGCCTTATCGAGTTTCCAAGCGTCTAGAGCGGCATCTAGTACTTCGGCACGATCCACAGCGTCGAGCTCCAATGAAGTCAAGCATACAAGTAGACCCTTTCGTGCTTCGTCTTCGACCTCGGCTGCTTCGGCGCCTAGCGTCTCGCCAAGTCGTCGTGCCGTTGAGTCTAGTAGTTTCGCGCCATCGGAATCAGCAAGCTCTAAGCTCGCTACAGTAGGAGCCTCCACCAGTCGTTCTTCATACGGTACTGCTTCTGACACAGCCAGAATCACGTCATTTCGTCGGGAATCTAGCTCCATTTCCCATTTCTCAGCTCCCCCTAAAGCGTCTGACACTTTAGGCTCTCAACCGGTTAGTCTAGGAAGCCATTCATCCTCATCGTTGCTCTTGAGTGCGAAGTTGGCATCGAGTGTCATATCGGCTCCGGCGGAGTATACCTCAGCGCCTAGTGCCTCAGCGGGTGCCTGGCCGCACAGCTCGCAGCCGTCGAAGGCAGAGAGCCACGCCGTCTCCGCTTCATATTCTAGGGCTTCCACTGCGGCCAGTGACTTACGGGGACCTTCGGCGTCAAGCCAAGCGACAGGAAGTTCACTCAATGCCAAAACCCAAAGCATGGTGCTGGTCAAATCGACTTTCCTCACAGGTTCCGCTTCATCTACTATTAGCAGTAGGTCACGTCCTCTGGAGTCTACTTCGGCTTCTACCTCACGTAGCGCGGGAGCTCGAATTTCAGAAGCTACATTTGTCTCGCGTTTGAGTTCCAGTACAACAACCAAATCCTCGCCGGGTTTGTCTAAGTCTGGTTCTGCATCTCGAACTTTAGCTAATTCCGGAAAAAGCTCAAGCGCGTTTCTCAGTCCCCACTCTGCGGCCGTTAGTTCATCGGGTTCGCCGGATTCTACGCTCGCGTTGGTAACTTCGGCCAGCTCCGAACCTCAGAGCTCGCACGCAGGCAAACCAGAAAGCCACACGCCTTCTACTAGTGCCACTGCTGCACCCGGTGTTGCATCGGACACTTTTAGATCAAGCGCGGTACGGGATACTTCAGCCATCTCTCAAACTCAAACCTCCAACACGCTGGAAAGTCAAGCGGCCTCACTTAGTAGACAGAAGTCTGAATCTGCTACGAGCACCGCAGCGTTTACGAGTGCTACGTTTGTGGCCAGTACAATCTCTCCTTCTGAGGGTTTACGCTCCGCCACAGGCATTAGCAGAGTGCTTTCGACCCCTGAGAGTGACACTAGTGCGACCACATTTGTTTTGTCCTCATCCTCTGGCAATGCTGAGACCGAGACAAAGAGGACATTGGAAAGCTCCAGCGGCGAGTCAAGCACCGATATGACGACCCACACTGTTCTGGCTACTGAAACAAGGTCTACTGTCGCGGCCACCACTGAGTCGGTCGGTGTGGAGACTACAAGCAGAACAGCTAATGAGAACACTGTCGAATCTGCTGCCACGCAGACCACGACTAAGGCTGATACCACCACGACTGCCGAGTCAGTTAGTGCCGAGGCCACAAGCAATGCCGCTTCAAGTGGAGCCTCTGAGACAACGACAACCGCGTCGAGCAGCTCCGTGACTGGCAGCCCAACGGTGTCAACGGGGTCCCAGTCAGCTCTCGAACCCGGTACTTTGAGCAGTGAGACATTCAGAGTCTCAGCGACCAAGAGCTCGCCATACGAAGTGACCTATACGAGCACGCGGGTTGTATCAAAGCTGACGACGAATATTGCGACTCCCACAACGGTGACGCTGAACGATGTGACGTACACAGTTACGGCTCCTACGACCCTAACTATCACGGATTGTACTCTAACGGAGACCAGCGTTGTTGCTCCATCGCAGATTCAGGGCGCTTCCAGTGCCGCGACTTCGACATCAGCAGTATCCGCAGCTGATGCCGGAAGAAAGGTCGGTAATTCAGGAGCTGGCGCCGCAGCAGACGCAAGTGCCGCCCCCAGTTCCTCCGAAACGCCAACTAGCGCGCAGTACGCAGTGACCTACACAACCACCTGGGTTACATCGGCTTTGACAACTAGCATTGCGGCACCTACAACTCTCACGCTAAACGGCGTCACATATACGGTTGTGTCGCCGACGACCCTGACAATCACGGACTGCACACTCACGAGCACGAGCGTAGTAGCTCCTTTGGTTGTGGGCACAGAGTCCCGGCCAGGTAAGTCTGCTCGGCCGGGCAAAGCTACTGCGACTGCGACGGGTCCTGCTGCTGACTCCACGGCAGCATTAGAAGCCCCCGGCACGGTGTCGGGTGCACAAACTGGGGATGCTAGCCGCTTGACGCCTGGCGGACCAGCCGCAGAGACGAGTCCGCAGCTCACAGCAACTTATACTACCACCTGGGTCGTGCCTACGCTCAGAACAGCCATTACGACTCCCACAACACTGATCTTGAACGCGGCCACGTACACGGTCACGGCTGCCACAACACTCACGATCACGGACTGTACTCTAACTGGAACCAGCGTTGTTGCTCCTTCGATAGCCCAGGACTCGCTTCGGGCGGGCACGCCGTCTAGCGAGACAACTGCTCCTGCCGCGTCTGTTCCTGAAACAGCTAATTTCAGCTCGCCCACCGCAATGACAGAAGCCGGCACAACGCCTTCATTAGATGCACCAGGGCCGGCCACGCACACGCTGCAAGCCTACTCTGAGTCCGGCGCGCCGAGCATTCATGGCCCCGAGGAGACCTTGCCGTCAAGCGGGGCTCGCTACGGCTCCGTAACCTCGAACGCTGAAGCCTCAAGCCCAACAACACCCTCGGCTTTACAAACTGAGACGTTGCAACCCATCTTAGCCAATCGCGGAATCGTCTATAGCGTGCCACGCGTGTTGCTACTATTGCTACCTTTAGCTCTATTGATATAGAGAGAGAGGTCAGATATAACTTACTCGGATACCATATAGCGCATCAATTGCAGACCTAAATAAGAGACCAAGCAGCATTTGGTGAGCTCGTCGCATGAAAGATGAGATGCATGTAACTACTAGTATCTGCACATTAGAGGCGGCATGCAGCGCGACACGGCCTCCCTATGGAAGCGTCCGTAAAGTAGACAGGGCGCGGGTCCCGCTGCATATGCACACGTGATGCGCACCAGAGTCTTACTCTGGAACCACCGGCGGAACCACATATATCAGCGACGCACAACGGCACAATTGAGCTGCGCCGACGATCGCTGAACGGGCTGAGCTCGTTGACCAAGCGAAAGCCGCGAATCACGGGTCCTCGCATGGAAAGCTCGGAAGCCGCTCGCGCGCCGCGCGCCAGCGAGCGCGCAAGGAAGCATACGCGACGCGGCAAGCGCTCGACGCAGCCGCGCGTCGCCGCCGGACCAAGCGTGCCCATAGCACAGCTCGGCGCTCTGCATGTCGCCGAGGCGAGCCAAGCATCGGATCCGCGGGCCGCCAGCCAGCGAAAGCCGCCAAGCCCAAACGCACAGGCCGCCGCCGAGCCTGCAGGCGCACAGGCGGCCGAGCTGCCCCGTGTGCCGGCCCCGCGCATGCAGAAGATGCACGACGAGATTGCGAGGGTAGCTTCTGAGCTAGGGACGCTGCGGTCAAAGGGGTCTTTGACCGTGCTGAGCATGCTAGGCCGAAGCGACGAGGCGCTGCTTAGCAGCAGCGTTCCCGTACGGCGGGTCAGAAGCCTGCTCGATGTGCCGCACCGACAGCGAGCACCAACAGAGTGGATTGCCATAGACTGCGAAATGGTTGGCGTTGGTCCGCGCGGCTCGCAGTCAGCTCTTGGCCGCGTGTCCGTGGTCAACAAGTGGGGCTATCCGCTGCTTGACATCTATGTCGTGCCGGAGCAGCGCATCACGCATTGGCGCACGCGCTGGAGTGGGCTCAGTGCGGCTGTGTTTCAGGAGGCGGCGCAGCGCGGCGAGCTACGCACATTCGCGGAGGCGAACGCGCTCGTGAGAGACCTGCTTCCCGGCCGCGTGGTTATTGGGCACAGCATAAACAACGACCTAAAGGTGCTGGGCCTCACTGAGCGGCCGCCGCGCATCATCGACACGCAGGCATTCTCCGCGTACTCGTACTTCGGCCTGAACAAGCAGCCGGGCTTGAAAAACGCGCTGGACACGATGTTCGACATTAAGATTCAGACCAAGTCGAGCGGACACGACTCTGTAGAGGACGCGCAGGCTACAATGCTGCTCTTCAGGGTCCTGCGGCCCGGGTTCGAGTCAGAAATGAAAAATTGGGCCAAATCGCGCCGATAAACAAAGCCCGCGCGGTCTTGCCGCGCTGACCAGCTCAAACGTCGAGGCTGCTGGCCAATTGTATAACACGGTCTAATGATATAGCATGGTTCTAATGAAACAGTATGATGAAATTTTGATCTTAGCTCTTAGCGGCCTTGCAAGAGAAAAAAAAAAGGGAGCCTGGTCCCCGGTGCAAATATTCGTCTTGATGCGGGCCAACGTGTTAGCGAGTGGTGGTGGACGATGACGATGATGGGTAGGTAGTTAGGCGCATGCCCAATCTTAGCGGACTGGAGTCACTACATACGGTCAAAACAGAACAAGGGGCGCACAACTTGCAGTGGAAAATTAGAGAAGTGCTGCAACAACACACAACCCACAAAAAAAAAACGCCGAAGCAAGATGTCGACAATTATCGGCCTCGCGTTCGGAAACACGACGTCGTCCATTGCGTACATCAAGGAGGGCAAGGTAGAGGTGATTGCCAACGCCGATGGCGACCGCGCCATCCCGTCGATGCTCTCTTACGCGCACGGCGACGAGTTCCACGGCTTCCAGGCGAAGCAGCAGCTCATTCGCAACGCGCAGAACACGATCGGGTACTTCCGCGACTTTCTTGCCACGCCATTCGAGCAGATCAATGCTAAGCCGGCGCAGCGCATGGCGCAGCCCGTGAAGGGCAGCGACGGCTTTGCTGCCTTCGACGTGAACGGCGAGCAGCTGAGCGTTGCCGAGGTTGTGCGCCGCAACCTGCAGCGTCTTGGCGACGCTGCGAAGGACTACATCGGCAAGGAGGTCGATGGCTGTGTGCTGGCGCTGCCGGCCGACGCTACGGACGCGCAGCGTCATGCCCTGAAGGAGATCTCCGCTGCGGCGGGGCTGCCCTTTGTGCAGGTGATCGGCGAGCTCGACGCGGCGCTGCTCGCGCACCTCACGCGCGAGCCGGCGCTCGAGGACAGGACATATGTTGTCGCTGACTTCGGCGGCACGCGCTCGGACGCGGCTGTTATCAGCGTGAACTCGGGCGTGTACACCGTGCTGGAGACGCACTCGAACCACCACCTCGGCGGCCAGCTGCTGGACGAGGCTGTGCTCACGTACCTGGCCAAGGAGTTCGAGGCCCAGTACAAGGTGGACCCGCTGTCGGAGCCGCGCGCCGTGGCCAAGCTTGTGGCCGAGGCGGAGGCAATAAGGAAGACGCTGAGCAACTCGACGACGACGCAGTACGGCATTGACAGCGTCGCGTCGGGCTACGACTTCGCCGGCAGCATCAACCGCCTCAAGTACGAGCTGGTTGCGCGCTCCGTGTTCACGAAGTTCAGCGAGTTTGTGGGCGAGCTGCTCAAGAAGGCGAGCCTTGATGTGCTCGACGTTGACGAGGTGCTGCTCGTTGGCGGTGTGTCGTGGACGCCGAAGGTGGCCGCCACGCTGCGCCAGCTCTTTGACGAGAAGACGAAGCTGACGGCGCCGTCGACGGACCCGAAGGCGCAGGACCCGGACGAGCTCATTGCGCGCGGCTGCGCCATCCAGGGCTCGCTCGTGGCCGGCCTCGACAGCGATGAGCTGGACCAGATCGAGCACCACCTCGTGGCGCCGCACCTGTCGAAGACGATCGGCGTCGTGCTCGGCGAGTCGCTCGTGCCCATTCTGGGCAAGCACACGCTTGTGCCGACAAAGAAGACGGTCACCGTCGAGGGCAGCGGCTCGGGCGTCAAGATCGTGGAGCTTGAGAGCGAGATCCAGACGACGATTCATAAGCCGGACCCGAAGGCCGCCAGCGGCGAGGCCGCGGACGACGAGAGCGACTGGTCTGAGAGCGAGGACGAGGAGTACGAGGTGCGCTCGTCGGTGCCCAAGGTCACGCAGGTGCTTGCCGAGATCGACGTGCCTGTCTCGGGCCAGGCCAAGGTGACGCTCTACGTCACGCGCGAGCAGAAGCTGCAGGTGACGGTCGTGGGCGAGCAGACGGTGCAGGGAACGCTTTAGGATAAAAAACTTCACTTATAATAAAACTAGCTGCAGAAAAGGAGTTCGGCGCAGTTCGGCGCACGGAAGATCTAATGCGAGACTCGGTCCGCCTGGCGGCGGGGCCCGGAGCAGGCAGCAGAGCCCCAGACGCTGCGTTGCGGCGGTGTAAGCCGTGCGGCAACGACCACGAGCCCGGGTGCAGAAATCTACAGCCGAGCACCCTAGCCCCAAGATGGTGCCGCGATCGTCAAACCGCCAAGCACGCGCGCTTAAGCTGGGATAAAACGGCGGTTTGAAATCCCGTGGCAGGCGCCATAATCCTGAGGTCCCTGCTTTATCCGCCATCGCAGCGCTAAAGTACCACGGCTCGCCCGTGTAAAGCGTGAGGGGCCCGCGAGCGATATGCTGCACGAGCGCTAAACATGTGTAGGGCACGGACGCGGCTAGGGTAAAATCTGGAGGGCTCTGAATACATAACCGGCTACGCACAGACCTGCGCCGAATTGTCGCTCGAGCAGCCTGAGTTCGGGATGGAAATACCGCGCACGGCATTCCAGTCGCACGCTCTCTGCGGGCAGGAGGCAGCCGGCGCGCCGAAGGAGGCCCTGGCCGCGCAGCTGGCTCCTACGGCGCCGCTCGTCACGGCGGCCAGCCCCGCAGTCTATGCGCAGCCTGAGCCGCTACAGGGACAGGACCGTAGCGCGCCGGCCTTAAAAAACGACGGCAACGACGCATGCATGTACTCGCTGCCAGCGGGGCCGGGTGGCGGTGCATCGCCAAGCCGGGGCTCCGCGCCGCCGGGATCGCTGTTGGCGGATGCTAGCTACCCGACAGACATGCGCGGCCTCATTAGTCCGCAGCTCTCGCTGAGCGAAGCCGTCATGCAGCAGCTGAGCCAGCTCCAGGAACAGCACCAGAGGGAGTTGAGCGATATCCAGCAGTTGCAATACCAGCAGCTGCTGGCCCTGAAGGATCAGCAGTTTCGCCAGTTTCTGTGGGCGCAGCAGCAGCTGGCACAGCAAGACGGCTCGGGCGTACGTCTCGATACAAGCAGTGGGCCCCTGCAGGGCTGCGACGCCGCGGGCCAGAACGGTTCATGGAGCAGCGCAGGCCAACGCAGCGCGCGCAAATCGCCGCCGCCGGACGGCGGCCTATTGGTCACCGTGCGGACAAGCTACACCGTAGACGGCCGCTCGCCGCCGCCGCCGCCGCCGCGCAAGCCGCGCTTTCCTGCCATTGACGGGAAAGTCATCCCGCGCGAGGTGCCGTCCGGCATCTCGCAGCCCATCCTGCCGCACGCAACTGAGCAGGAGCCGCGCGCGGCCAACGAGAAGTCGGTTCGTGAGTTGACGTGGAATAATGCGAAACACATCCAGCTCTCGGCCCTGGCCAGCGCAATAACATCGCCATACAAATCGTTCCGCGGCCACTCGCCACCACCCGAGACGGACACGGCACGAGGCGCGGCCGCACCCTCGCCGCCGCTGGCACCGCAGCCGCCGGAACAAGCGGCTACGTCACTGGCGGAGGCTGCGACGCCGACGCCCATGCCTCGGGCAGTGTCTGGCTCCCCGGACGAGGCAGATAACGCCGCAGAAACACAGCGCAAGTCGCAGCCGCCAGCAGCAGCAGCTGCTGCAGCTGCAGCAGCAGCAGCAGCAACGCCGCGTGCCCCGCCGCGTCGTGCGCAGTCGCAGTCGGGACAGCCGCTAATGCGCTACCGCTCGTACGCGTGCCACCTGTGCCCGAAGGCGTTTACGCTGAAGACGCATCTCGACGCGCACCTGCGCCGCCATGCTGGAGAGCGGCCTCACCAGTGCAAGCAGTGTGGTAAGCGGTTCATTGAGCGGGGCGGGCTTGTCAAGCACGAGCGCATCCACTCCGGCGAGCGGCCGTTCAAGTGCACCGAATGCAGCGCGGCGTTCGCCGAAAACAGCAACCTGAAGCGGCACCTACGCACGCACACCACGCACCGGCCATTCCGCTGCAGCGAATGCCCGGCTGCGTACGCGCAGCGCAATGATCTCTTGAACCACCAGCATATCCACAGCGGAGACCAGAAGCAGTTTGGCTGCGAGAAGTGCTCGGCGTCGTTCGATCGCAAGGCGCACCTGAACCGCCACTACAACATGATTCATCGCAACGCAGACCGCGAACAGAAGCCGTCCCCCGTGGGCAACGTGCAGGGCGTGGCGGCCAATACGCCGGAAAGCATCGCGCCCGCGGCGACTAGCGCCTCGCCTCCGCTGAACGCAGCCGCTAACAGCACGGGCACAGTGCCCGGAATCTGAACTCTCAGCCAAGAGCCGGCGTTCTCCGGTTTCGCCGCGAGCCGCGCCACGCCTGCATTTGTGACATTCTTGCCCGCCCTGCATCCACACTCCGTGCCGACGACGCCACATTGCTGCAAAGGCCTCGGAGCCACATAATCTGGAGCCGAATTCCATTAATACTATTTGCATTTAGAGCAGAATAAATAGCATAGACAGTCTCTTTTTTTACGGCATTTGTGCGCTAAGCGGTTTACGCGCGCCGGCGGACAGAGAGGAGGGCCCTGCAGTAGTAAGCACGCGCGCGACACAGACACACAGGTTGGGCGTATCCACGCAGTCTACTCCAGCGATGTCGTATGCGTGGCCCGGCGAAATGCCGCCGAACCATGCTGGAGCGACGCCGAATGCGCCAGCAGGCTCGGCGAGTGACGTATATCAACAGCAAACCATGTATGGCGGCGTCCAGATGCCGCAGATGATGCCCCCGACCATGCAAGTGCCCGCGGGCCCGGCTGGCCCGCAAGGGTCGGCCCAGATTCCGCCGCAGGCGGCCCAGAACGCGTACAATGCCGGCGCAGCCGGGCCCACGGCGCCGTCGGCGCCGCAGGGCTCTACAGCCGACGCAATCTGCAACGTGTGGAAGCGCAACCTCGCGTACCACATGGCGCTCCTCAGACACTACATACCAGCCTACAATTACGTGACGGTGGACGTCAAGTTCCCCGGAATCGTGGCTCGGCCGATTGGAACCTTCCACTCGACGGCAGAGTTCCACTACCAAACACTACGGGCCAATGTCGACCTCGTGCATCCCGTGCAGCTCGGCATCACGCTCACCGACGCAGCCGGAAACGTGCCACCCGGCGGCGGCTACTACGGGACCTGGCAGTTCAACTTCAAGTGGGACCCCGAGACGGAAATGTGCTCGGCCGAAAGCATAGACATGCTGCGGCAGTCCGGCGTGGACCTGGCCCGTCATCAAACAGAGGGCATCGAGCTGACCGAATTCTTCGATCTCTTGACCACGTCGGGCCTCGTGCTGAACCCAAATGTGACGTGGATCACGTTCTACTCGGGCTACGACCTGGGCCTGCTCGTGACGCAGCTCATCAACCACGCCGTGCCCAATGAGAAAACTGACTACTTGACGCTTGTTCAGCAGTTTTTCCCGCAGGTGTGGGACGTGAAGCTGCTCGTCAAGGCGTTCAGCCTCAGTTCGAAGAACTTTTTGCATGAGGTCGCGGAGGAGTTCCAACTCTACCGCGGCAGCGCTCTGTCGCCGGCGGGCTCAGACTCGCGGCTCACGGCGCTGTGCTTCTACGAGATTCTGCGCAGCCTCGGCGACCATGCCACGGCCGTGAAGAACCGGCTCTTCGGTCTCGAGGAGGGCGGGCTCGGCACCGAAGACGAGGCGGCCATGCACCAGGCCCAGGCCCAGGCCCAGGCCGTCGCGCAGGTGCACGCACAGGCCCAGCAGGCCGCGGCACAAGCGCAGGCCCAGGCCGTCGCCCAGGGCGTGCCGCCGGGGGCGGCGCCTGGCATGGGGCCGGGCCCCGCAGGTGTGCCTCCGATAGTGCAAATGCCGCCGTACATGTATGGCATGAACGCGCCGCACGGAGGCGGGCGCCCGCCCGTGTATTTCCAAAGATAGTGCACGATCTGTGCGGTTTTGGTCGCGCTTACTTGTAATTCTTTACACCTAATCATCATAGCTTCATCACTTGAGCGCATTCAATAGCGCATTCCGTCTCGTCTGCGTGACGGCGGCCATCGCTTTCTTTACTTTTAGGCGCCTCGCCTAATCACTAAAATGACACCCTGCCCGCATGTCTCAAATCTGTAACAGCAGGTTAAGGTTCGAGCGCCGCGCGTCACGAAAGCGGAGCCATTCATATAATATATGTGAGTCTGCACTCATACTGCGCAGCAGGCGGCAATGAATGCTCAAGTGAGCTCTGGCTCTGCACACGAAGCCACGGCACAGAGGGAGCGTAGCAGCATTTTGACTCCTAGTAATGAACTTGAGCCGGGATGGTATGCCTCTCAGCACAAACTTTGCTCGCTAATGAGGGCGTCCAGCTCTAACGACGTGAAGAATACTCGCGAATGGGGCTCCGCTGCGTTCGTTGATGCCAAGCAGAGTGATATCACGCCCAAAAAGCACACGCGCTCGAATCATCGTGAAGCTCGGGACACTCAACACGTAGCTCAACACGTAGAATGCGCGCAGTTGCAGGCGCGGGCGGTGCGGCCTCTCTCAATGCCTGCAATGCCGAGTTGCAACTTTACAACAACGCAATATGCAACAGCGCACACAGCAGCCAGCTTAGTTTCCGTAAACGAGACTGGCAGTCCGCGCCACCGCAACAGGGGCCACGCTCACAGAGCCAGCGTTTACAGCATGAACCTGAACCCCGTCTATAAAGAGCTTGCATCCACAGGCGGGCAGGACGTATGGCACACGTCAGAAAGGCGCAGTTTAGGCGACTCGTCGACGGCCACTCTTGTTGACGCTGTTGCCGACAAATACGTTCCGGTTCAGACGCGAAAGTCTCTTTTGCAGCGCATTCGTACTCAGGTCCGGCTCGTATTTTGGCGCAAGCAACGGGACAAGTACCCTGCCTTCATATCGCCGGATGACACCCGCCTGTCATTGCCATCGCCGGAGCGTATTCCACCGCTCCCCCGCAGAGCGTATCCTAAGTACAGGACGGGCCGCAATAGCGTCTTGCCGTTCACAGAAGAGGGAGCCGAGGAGCGCGCTGCTTCATAGCTGCCGAACCTCATTCTGTTAGAGTGAAGGCTTGCCGGAGCAAACTTGATGTACCCTCTACCGAAGTCGGTGTATGGATAAAGCGCGTTGTACAAGAGACATATTCGCATTTCTCATTAATTGCCCATTGGATAACGCGCACACGCGGCCTCCTTTGTCTGATTGAATGAGATGGCTACACTGTCCTCAAGACAGCACAGCACGAAGACCAAATCGAAGACCTCGTTGAAGATACGTTGTTTGGCATTAGGCACTATAGTGAGCTCGATCTGCTCTTGAACTGCTTCTGGTAGCTTAGATGTTAACACGCGCAAGATCCCACAGGTCGCCCCGTCACCTCAAAATTCAGTATTCCTGGACCACTCTCGAATTCTGAATAGAATTCAAAGTCTCATCCTGTACTTCGCACGCGGCGCACTGGGACTTGTCTATTTAGGCCTCGTACACCCCGTACCCCCAAATCACCATCATCCCCCTTCTTCCACCTCCACAAGTCTGTTTACAGCCCGCCGGTGACTAAGTCGGTGTAGCCATGGTGTTCACGCTGGGGTCGTCGGTAGGAGATGATGTGAAATGGCGAAGTGCAATAGAGCGCGCATTAGGCACCTGGGAAAGCGTAGTCGAGTGGGCAGACTATATCTCGTTTCTTGCCAGGGTCCAAAAAGCAATCAAGAACCGGCACCATTGCGACGGCGCGAACTTGCCGTTAGCTTCGCAAGTCTCCGAGATGCTGGCGCGTTGTCTCGAGCCCTCGCTTCCCGCAGGTGTTAACCAGACATGCTTGGACGTCTACGACACGGTATTCACCACGCTGGGGCCGGAGCAGCTGGCAAAGGACATAAATCTGTGGCTGCCGGGCTTGCTGCCCGTCGTGTCTAGAGCCGCCTTCAACGTGAAGCCTGTTATTGTTGCATTGTTTCAGAAGCACGTCGTGCCGGCCGCTGACCCCGTGGAAATGAGGGAGTTGTGCCGGCCGTTGTTGCTGGCGCTTTTGCCGTCGATCGAGGACGAAACGGGCGACTGTTTCAGCGAAATCATGGAGCTGGTGGTCACAATACAGCGCAAGGTCAATGATGACTCGCTCTTCTGGAAGTGTCTGTGCCTGTGTGTGCTCACCTCGTACGAATCAAGGCTTGGCGCTCTAACATTTTTGGGGAAACACCAGCCACAGCTCGACGATCAGGGCCTCCTTGTGCGGGCAGTTTGTGCCGGGCTCGACGACAACAATGTCCTCGTTCAACGTGGCTTTTTGGACGTGCTCATCAAACAGCTTCCGCTGGATGCCGACGCCGCGCAAAAGAGCCCGGACCTCCCTAAGCTGGTGCTCACGGCGTGTCGCACAATTCTGCGCAAGGACATGTCCTTGAACCGACGGCTATGGATGTGGCTGCTCGGTCCCGAGCCGGAAGATATACCCAAGTTGACGCGGCTCGAGTACTTCCAGAAATACGTTGCCTCCACCCTGGTCGATGTGCTTCTTGCGCATTTGAAAGAGGACTCAAATGCGACCTATGCCATGGCGCGCGGCCTCATGGATCGATATGAGCTGGGCGCTACAGTCGCACCGGCCCTGCTTACACCAATGCTGAAACAGACTGCAGGCGCAGGCAAAGTCGACAGCGGCGCATCGCAATTCTTCGACAATGTTGAAGCCAACGTTGTTTGGGACACGGCTGTGAAGCTTTTGCTTGCTGATGATCCGGAGACGGTGTTATTCATGATCACGCATTTTGCAATTCGCGATCCCGAAATGCTTCGCGTGCACATCCCGCTCGTCGTGATATACATCATGAGCGGCGAACCCGCCAGCGTCGAGCTGTCTATTGTTCAGCATCTGACTGGCATACTCCCGAACCAGGAAATCCCGGCCCAGCCTACACCGGTGCTTCACGGCGAGGATCTGCGGGCCCGAATTCAACAGTACTATGCCGAGTCGCTCGTCGCAGGACTCAGCGGCGACGAGCAGGTGACGCCACCGGTCGAGGCGAAGGCGGCGAGCTGGTACGTGGTGAAGCAAGCCACAGAGCTGTTTTTGAATGGTAAATCGACGGCAATCTTAAACAATGTTTTGAGGCTTCTGCCCTCCGTGCCCGGACTCGATTATGAGCTCCCCGAGACAAACCGCATCATTGGCCACCTCGGCACAGAGTCTGCCGAGGATGTTGAACTTTTCACGCATTTGTCGGAGCGCATGACGCCGGCTCAAACAATTCTGTACGTGTCCCAGCTCGTGCAAAGTTTAACCAGGTCCATGACTTCCGGAGGACAGCGAAAAGTCGAGCGTGTGCACGCCCTGTGGCGAGTTCATGCATCGGTCGGCGGTGCCATAGTGCCGTCGGCTCTGAGCGCCGTATTGGCAGATGCATTGCGCCCGGCCGAAGAGCGAGCAAAATTCTTCTCAGGCCTGTGGATTCACTCCATTGACCAAAATGACGTGACGGAGATGCTCACTAAACCTCTGCTACTCTTCTTGGACCTTGAGAGAGAGGATCGCGACTTGTTCGGCGTCTACCTGCAGTCTACGGTAGTACGAACAGGAACGGCTGGCAAGCTTCTGAAGATTCTCACCGAGAAGGTTGATGTTGAGATTAGGAATGGTGATGCCGGCGTTCTGAACTACGTGCTGAACCGGTACACGGCCGTGCTCGCTTATGCAGACGTGCGGCGAGCGTATACAGCCAAGTACGCTGCTGTTGTTTGCGCCCTGCTGCTGGACTGGTTCCGCGAGCATGTTGAGCCGAACGCGGCATATGCTGCAGCAATTGGGCTGGCTCAGCTCACTGTACTCGACAATAGCGTCAAGGATTCGAAGCTGTGGCTTCGCCGGTTTGCCGACACGGTTGCTACTCATAGGTTCAGCGGGCCGCTTGTACGGTTTATGACGGCGTGCGTGCCTGAACTTGACGCGCATACGGATGTTGGCGCGTTTGCTGAATCGTGTGTTACGAGCCTCGACACAGAAATAGACTACGAATGCTTTGAGGCTCTGCTAGATGCGTACCTGAAAACGCCAATTGTGGCCGAGACGCTCCTGCATCGCGTCGCAGCCAAGCTAACAGCCCTCGACGAGTCTCTGCTTGACGTACAGCCGGCCGATATCGGCGATGCTAGTGGTGTTCTGCATTTGGTGGCCGTTATAGAAAAGATCATGGCCGCCGGAATTGCCGCCGACGTGCCCGTGCAGACCTCGGGCCTGACGCTAACGGGCTTTCAAGTTGAAAGCCCCGAAGACCGAACGCGGGCCGAGGAAACGCACTTGGCGCTGGTGCGATGTTTGCAGGTCGCCGTCACCGAGGGGTGTAAATACTGGCTATTTCTGCAGCGCATCCGCGAGGCCAGTGGTCTGAAGAAACTGGGCGACTACACGACAGCGCTGCACACGACCGGCCGCTTAAAGACACGGCTGCGGAAGCTGCTCGCATTATGTTATGCAGAGCTGCCGCGCGAAACCTTGCAATGCGTTGCTGAAGAGATGACGGATGTGGCCGCCGCAGTGCGCATGACGCACATGTTTGAAGGCCCGCGATACCGCGCGACTCTGGAGCTGTTGCTGAAGCTGGCAACGACGCCGCAAATGTTTAATTTTGCTTGCGCGTATATCAAATCCCTCGAGCGTGATGTCCTAGGAGACGTGTGGCAGCTCATTCAGACGTTTTTGACCTCAGTCCCGGCGAATCTGCCCGGCGTGCTTGACTTTGCCGCGGAGCTGGCTCCGAGGCTCGAGAAGACGAAACTCAAGAACAGGAAGAAGGCCGGCCGCGAGTTCGCAGACAGCTTCTCGCGTCTACTGTTGGCGGCAGAGCCTGGCCTCAGCGTAGAGAACGCCATAAAGCAGGTCCCTGCGGTGATACCCGAACCCGACGGCCAAGCGACGGTACTGTCGAAGGTGCTCAGCAGCGCCGTGAAGACGCCGCGCGACGTGCCGAAGGCGACGAGCATGCTGCTTATTGTGAGCTCTGTGTTCGCCCAGCCGGCCAGCGCGCCTGCGAAGGTGTGGACGCGGCTTATCGGCGACTTTCTGTTCGAGACGCGCACGAGCACTGAAGTGATCCCATTCACGACGCCAGAGAGGCTCGCGCTGCTACCCGTTGTTAAGGCGTGGGTCCAGACGGACAAGGACCGTGTGAAGGAGTTTGTCTCGAAACTGTCGACGTACGGTTCGGGCACCGTGCTGTTTGGATGGTCTGGCACGCAGGAGCTCGCCAACGCGAACCTGCGCCGCCTTGCGTACCTGTGTGCGGCAGCGCCACCGCCCATTCTGGCGCTGAACTGGTCGAAGCTGGCCAGCCAGCTCGACACCATTTGGCCGCAGAGTGCTGCTAGCGTCTGCACGCTGCTGCGGGCGTGCGTGCTGTCGAATCCGTCGCCCACGATCCTCAGCGTGATGTCTTTCAAGCTGCAGGCCGTGTTCCGCGACGCTCTGACCGACAAGGAGCCGCCGTCGGAGGCCCGCGCGCAGCTGCTTGTCGAAGCGAGCAAGCTGCTGGACCTAGCGCTGTGCGTTGGGTCTGACCAGTTCCAGCTGTTTGAGTGGCTGTTTGTCGTGGACAGCACGGACGCCATTTTCAGCTACGACGCTGCCACGTCGCGCGCAGGCAGCGTCATCGATAAGCTGGCGCGGGCCGCCGTCACGCCGAAAACGGCCGCCACAGAGCAGGCCGTGGCGCCGACGGCCGTGTTCAGGGGCTTGCGGCGGCCGCTGCTGCCCAAAAACGCCCAGCTTGTCGACCTGCATAGCTTCTTCAGCCAGCTCTCGATAACGGCGTACGAGGAGGTCTACGCCATGACGAGCGTCGACACGGCGTACTGTCTCGAGTGGCTTCTCGACGACTTGTTCTAGACTCGGCTAGGGAATATATATATATATGTACACTTTTAACTAGCAAACCCCGACAAATGTAACAAACAGCAACGCAGCCTACAGACTGCAGCGTACGCACACTATGGCTCACACTATGGCTTAGCGCGCGTGAAACGGTACACGGAGAGGATTTCCCAGCCGGCGCGGCGCGTGTCGAGCAGGCACGCGCACCAGCCCTGCGCCTCCATGTCGCGCGCGACCTTGTCTGGGTGGTTACTGGCGCAGAACAAAATGTAGGCGGCGCCCGTAGGCGACAAGTGCGAGTCGAGGCTCGCCAGCAACTGCGAAGTGACCTCCATGCCGTCGGCGCCTCCGTCGAGGGCCAAGTCCAGCCACTTGTCGTCGTTTGCGGCCTCGGGCTTCTGCGGCACGGTCGGCGACGGCACGTACGGCGGGTTGAACAGGAGCACGTCGATGCAGCGCGGCCGCAGCCAGTTCAGGAGGTCGCCCTGCACGGCGTCGATTTGGCCAGGCCAGTTGCGCTGCCACGTCTCGCGCGTCGCCGCGCAGGCGGCCTCGCTCACGTCGCCAGCAAGCGGCATGTACTTTGCGGGCAACACGTTCGGCACGAACGCCGAAACGACGCCCGAGCCGCTGCCGATCTCGACGACAACTGGCGCTGGAGGCAGCGCCGCCAGGAACGGCTCATCCTTCTCGAGACAGTCGAGCAGGAAAAACGAGTCCTCGGCGGGATCGTAGACGTTCTCGAAGCCTTTGGCCAGCAGCGGCGTGGGCTTCATTCGCTGCTGTACTGCACGCGGCTCGAGCCGTCGCTGGCGCCTAACTAAGCAGGCGTGGCCCGCGCGCGGTCACTGCGGCGACACTTAGCTGTCACGAGCGCGCTATGTCCTAAATAAATATGCTTCCAAGCCGAACGTAAAAATAAGACAGAAAGAAAAATAGAAAAAAAAGAGCCAGCGCTTTGTATTGCGGTCGCGCGCGGCGCACGCATGCGTGGGATTGACGCCGCGTCGCCGGCCGTCGCTATGACCCAAGCACGCGTGCCACCGCCGTTTGTGGCGGGTTACCTCAGCGAGCCTGGTCCTTCCTAAGAGCGACCTTAACCACGACAGCCACAGTTAACTACCTCATATCATGGGACAATCGCAGAGTGGCCCCGGTGGCAACGGCGGCAAGAAGCGGGGAGACAAGAGCCAGAAGCGGAAGTATGAGCCGCCAGTGCAGACGCGGCGTATGAAGAAGAAGAAGAAGGGCAGCAAGGGCCCCGACTCGGCGGCAAAGCTCCCGGCCGTGCACCCGACGAAGCGCTGCCGATTGCGGCTGCTGAAGCTCGAGCGCATCAAGGACCACCTTCTTCTGGAAGAAGAGTTTGTGCAGAACCAGGAGTCGCTGCGCCCGGCCGAGGACAAGATCGCCGAGGAGCGGTCGAAGGTAGACGACATGCGCGGCAGCCCCATGGGCCTTGGCACGCTCGAGGAGCTGATTGACGACGACCACGCGATTGTGAGCAGCGCGAGTGGGCCAGAGTACTACGTGTCAATCCGCTCGTTTGTGGACAAGGACTTGCTCGAGCCGGGCTGCACAGTGCTGCTACACCAGAAGTCCGTGTCTGTCGTGGGCGTGTTGCAGGACGACGCTGATCCGATGGTGAGTGTCATGAAGATCGACAAAGCGCCGACGGAGAGCTACTCCGACGTGGGCGGCCTTGAGAGCCAGATTCAGGAGATCAAGGAGGCCGTCGAGCTGCCCCTCACGCATCCAGAGCTCTACGAGGAGATGGGTATCAAGCCGCCGAAGGGCGTTATTCTGTACGGCGCGCCCGGTACGGGTAAGACATTACTGGCCAAGGCGGTAGCGAACCAGACCAGTGCATCATTTCTGCGCATCGTAGGCTCGGAGCTCATTCAAAAGTACTTGGGCGACGGCCCTCGACTGACGCGCCAGATTTTCCAGATTGCGGCCGAAAATGCGCCGAGCATTGTGTTTATCGACGAGATCGACGCGATTGGGTCGAAGCGCTACGAGAGCACGAGCGGCGGCGAGCGCGAGATCCAGCGCACAATGCTGGAGCTGCTGAACCAGCTCGACGGCTTTGACGACCGCGGAGACGTAAAGGTCATCATGGCCACAAACAAGATGGAGTCGCTCGACCCGGCGCTCATTCGGCCGGGGCGCATTGACCGCAAAATTCTGTTTGAGAACCCGGACTCGAACACGAAGCGCAAGATCCTGTCCATTCATACGTCGAAAATGAGTCTGGCCGACGACGTGAAGCTCGACGACATCGTAAGCTCGAAGGACGACCTCAGCGGAGCCGACATTAAGGCCATCTGCACTGAGGCGGGTCTTCTCGCGCTGCGCGAGCGCCGCATGCGCGTCACGGCCGCAGACTTCCAGGCTGCGAAGGAGCGCGTCATGAAGACAAAGATCGAGGAGAACCTCGAGGGTCTTTACTTGTAGGCGTGCCTCTGGAAGGCATGTTTGTAAAGGTCGTCATATAGATCTAAATTTAGGCCGCGCGTGTAGTGTTTGTTGTTGTCTTATGTGTAGGAGCTAGCGGTTAGCGCTTGTGTGCCGCAGTCTGCGTGCTGTCACATCTTGCCGAGCATACTCGCTCACACACAGACACACTTAGACACACTTGCACACACACACCGTTTGGCTTCTGCGCGTAAACCTGCATGCAGATCGCTTGCGCCCGGCGCGCATCAACTGCAAGTCTGTGAGTCATGTCTATATTAAGGTTACTTACTTGGTCAGTAATTAAGTCAGTGTGAAGTCGTTAAATGTCGTAAACTCTTTTTTGTTATGCTGCTGCGCTTAGCATTCCTCGACGCCTCTATTTCGCCGGAACTTGCCAGTCCACCCGGACACAGGCGCAGTCACGTCGTCGTTCGAGCCCGGCGGCTTCCGCGCGTGCTTTTGCGCCCACTTGTACCTCTCGTCAACCTTTGGCGCCCAGGCCGGCGGCGCGGGCGTGTGATACTTCGACTGTGGGAACAGGCCACCCAGGCGCCACCACGCGTCGCCCGTGCCCCATACGTAAGATTCATCGGGGTAGAGCCAGCGCTCGAGCCAGCGCGTGAGCGCGAACCCGACGAACGCAAACGCAAACGCGAGCTCAAAGCCGATGTCGCCGCCGTCTTTGCCGATCTTTCTTGCAATGGGGCCGACCCACCACGGCTGGTCCATGCCGACGACGCAGCCGACGACGCCGCAACAGCCGGCAAAGATGGCCGCAAGCCCGTAGTGCAGCTTCGGAAACGTATCATACGCGGCCAGGTTGTAGTTGTCGAAGCTGCGGCGGAACAGCAGGTGCTCGGCCAGGGCGATTCCAAAGTAGAACGAGATCCAGTAGCCAATGATGTCCATGAACTCGCTCAGATACTGGTCGAAGTGGCCGATGGCCGGAATCGAGATGCCGATGCAGGCGCCCGTGATGGCTAGCGTCCAGATGTACTGCGGGATGTGCCGCAGCCAGGGCAGAACGGCCTGTGCGCACATGGAGAACGAGTAGAGGTTTGGCGCCGTGTTTGCAATCACGGACAGGGCAAGCACAACGATGCACACCTGGCCGAACCCGTGAAGTTTGTTCTCAACAAGAATCATCCACAGCAGCCCGCCAACGCCCTCGTTGCTGTAGGCGTCTGCGTAGGCCACGGACGTGAGCGTGCGCTGCGCCGAGAATGCGCCCATAAGCATGGGGATGACGCAGCCGAGCGTGGCCCAGAAGATGATGCCGGCGAATACGATGAACTTGTTCGTGTTCTTCGGCTTGTAGCACGTGTAGTCGCTGGCGATGGGGCCCCAGCCGGCCGCGTACCCGTACACGGCGCTGCCAAATGACAGCACGTTGCCCGCCTCAGTAGGCCCGCGGCCGAGATTGCCCCAGTCCATGAGCCCGTCCTGGCCGAGGTTGATGGCAATGACGAAGAACACGACAACGTTCGGGACCCACGCCCAGCGCGCGTAGAAGTGCACGATGCGGTATCCAAACGAGGCGATGAGCAGCGAGGCAATGCTGAGCGTGAGAATGGCGCCCCAATTCGGCAGGCCGCCGTGGTTCACGACGTGCAGCGACTTGACGGCCGACATCGTGTTCGCGCTGCTCCAGCCAATGCACGTCAGCGCCGTCAGAAACGCGCAGATGCGGGAGCCGATGCTGCCGCAGAAGTAGCGCGTCAGAATCATCTGCCGCATGCCCGTCGGCGGCCCAAACGTCGACATGAGCGCCACGGGCAGCGTGCCGAGGAACGAGAAGCAGATGATGACGGCCATCGAGTCCCTGATCGTCAGCCCGAACGTCGTGATGCCAATGGCGCCGAGCGCGTACGACGCGATGCCCAGGTTTGCCGACAGCCACATCGTGGCCGAGTCCCAATACGAGTCGTCGTGCCGCTCGTCCTCGGAGATGCGCGCAATTCCACTCGTCTCACCACCGAGTTTCTCCATGTAGACGTTCACACGCGAAAATACATTCCGCGAGTGGGTGGGCGCGTGCTCCTCGCTGCTACTACTGCCTGCTGTCGAGCCGTCGCAGTTGGATTTCGAAATGACTATCTCGGCGGCATCAGGCTTCAAGCCAGACATTGCATGCAGAAGCGGCGAGCAATGGGAGCCTCTTCCAAAAAAAAATTTTTGGGGGTTTAAAGGAAGAACCTCAGTTCACTATTTTTTTTCCGCTGGTTATATTACAGGCACGATCTGTCATACTCGTTAGTTACTTGCACCATACCTCAGTAAGCAAAGTCTATAGCCGAATCAGTCAGAAAGCGGCGCATTATATAAATTTAAAAGCGAGGGGGATGTAGAAAGTTTTGGCACTGTCAAATATTAAGTCTAACTAAACTTGCAGGCGCTTGATTAAGGCTCCGGGCGGAGCTGTCGACGCATGCTAACCGTTGCCGGCCGCGCAGCTCGTGCCGCCGATCATGACCTAAGCAAGCTCATAAGCAGAGCGCCTGCTCGCGTGGCAAAAGCGCATTGTGAAGCGACATGCTGTAATGTACGCGCTCAGTGCCCGCAGACTTATCTAGTGGCTGCGATCTCCTCAATGCTACCTTTTCTCGCCGTGAGAGGCGGTCTCGGCAGATTTTTTTCCACTATATACCCTTGCCCGCAGCGGCTTTTTATGACATGGGTGGTTATGCAATGCGGCTGACCTAACTTAACCCTACGCAATCCCGGTGAGAATGATGAGCGGCCCGTCCAATGACGGCCAGCCCCCCAGCGAGCGGCAAGCGAGCGGCAACTGAACGGCACACGAGCGGCTCTAGCAACGGCGCCCCCTCCCTATGGACTTTTGAGCGAATTCCCGTTCCTGACGTGCTGAATTGAGTCGTCACCCGCCTTGCCCGCGCCGCACGCCCCACTGGCTTCTCATTATGAAGCGATGCGCAGCACTTGCCCGCGCTTAAACTACGACGCCATATCTTGGCAAACTGCGCGGCATCGCTGAGGCCTTCCTAGTGCGCAATTGCTTGCCAATGGAACAAGGCGTGTGTGAGCGGTCACCGCCACATAAAACGCGCGGGTCAGCACTCAATGCCTTAGGAGAACGCTCGAACTTGAGGCATTTCTGCGCAGTGCAAGACCAGGGCATCTGCTCGCAGTCTCCTTGTCCGTTGAGCGCTGGCGCGCAGATGCCCGTCTCGCGCTGGACTGGGGTGGAGCCACGCCGCACCTGCGTGCCTTGCATAAAACATAAACAAAATCTCTATAGCTGCTGCACACTGGCTACAATGTGCCTTCATTTGCGAGCTAAACCTGCGGCTAGACCCGCCGACGCGAGCGCGACGCGAGCACGACGCGGGCGCCGCGACGCGTGCGGGGTCCATTCTATACTACAATGCGTATAAATCGGAATTTCGATATACGGCGCGCGGGGTCACGCGGTATTTAAGCATTTTCCTGCCGTTAAGCGCCTAGGCGTCAAAGCCCCCCCACTCTTGTGCGGTCCACACGCGCACTTTGTCAGCCCCCACCACGAGCAGCACTGGCGGCCGGCCCCCTTGCCTTCCTACCGAAACGAGCGCCAGATGCGGCGCGTGTTCCACCGAAAGGCACATAAGCGCGCCGAGAGCGAGCGGCAGAATGAGCTGGACAAAATAGAGGCCGGGCTGCGCCCCGTGTCGCCGACCTCGCGGGACGAGGACGGCGGCGAGCGGACGACGGCCACGAACGCGTACTTTGACGTGGGCGTTGCCGGCGACTGCAACCGGCGGTACCGCAAGACGATGGAGGATACGAGCGTCGTGATCCTTGACTACATGGGCGTGCCCGGGTGCGCGTTCTTCGGCGTGTTCGACGGGCACGCCGGCGCGCAGTGCGCGCGCGCGTGCGCGCAGCGCCTGCACGAGCTGCTGGCCGACGAGCTGGCGGCGCAGACGGAGCCGGACGTGCCGCGCGCGCTGGCGACGACGTTTGAGACGATGGACGAGCGGCTTGTCGACATGTCCATCCGGCACTCGGGCTCGACAGCGCTCGTGGCCGTGTGCTGCTTTGTCGACCGCGCGGGCGCGATTGCGGCGCCGGACGCCGCGCAGGAGCGGCGCCTGTTTGTGGCGAACGTCGGCGACAGCCGCGCCGTGCTCGGCACGC